>RJWH01004603.1:0-101671 GCA_004363575.1 Solenodon paradoxus | reverse complement strand
TGGTCGGGGGGGATGCCCTCTTTATCCTGGATCTTGGCCTTGACATTCTCGATGGTGTCGCTGGGCTCCACCTCCAGGGTGATGGTCTTGCCGGTCAGGGTCTTCACGAAGATCTGCATTGTCTCTTAAAACAAAAAACAAAACAAAACCCAGACTTCAGCAAGTAGTTCACATGTTATTACACCACGATGCTAAGAACTAGATGCTACATTAAAAGAGCTAAATTATTAAAACAAAAACATTGCCTAAGATTCCCCAGGAAATGAGACACACTTGACTAAAAGGCTCAAAGCCCAAATCTCCGTCATACTAGGCAAACCAAGAAAACCGGAGCCAAGTAAATTCGGGATCCTCACTTACCTTCCCCCTCACTGAAGGTCTTGTTTCCTGTCAACCCGGCAGTCTGCCCCAGGCCCGACCCTTCCTGTCCCGCGACGGATATAACTTACTGCACAAAAACGACAAACGGCCCCACCCCGCTCCCAAGCCAAATGAAGGGGGTGACGTCACAGCATGCTCCGGGGAACGGTCCCCTCCCTACACTGGGGGCAGGACGGACTGCACCAACCAGTATTAGGTGGCGTGGTCCCGACACCCCAGCCAAACACACGCACGACGAGCAACCGACTTCCCGGGTTGGCGAGGCCTCAAGACACAAACACCCACCGGCTTGCCTGTCCCGAAGGTTTCCGGGGGCGCAGGTTTCTGCCCTCCCACACCACCCGCCCTAGCTCTCGCCTTCCTAACAGTCCGCTTCTCACTCAACTTCACGACCGAAAGCGGCCGCCATTTTGATGCGTCCCTTCTCCTCAGGGTCAAGCAGCCTGAACCTCGGCTGCCCCTCTGCCCGCAAAAGGCAACTCTGTCCCCCACCTAGCCCGCGGCCGGGGCCGCAGACCCGGGCCGACGCAGAGACCCTCCTCACCAAGCAGCGGCGTTAGCAGCAGGAAATCAGGAACGACAGAACAGCTCGAGACCCCGAAGAAACTGGCTGCGCCCCGCCCGGCCCTTCTTTATATAGTAACCGGCAACGTCACTCCACCCAGATCCCTCCGCAAAACGCCGGCAAGGGACTACTTTCCTCCGCCTTCTTTGATATTTGATAAGAAAGCCAATCCCCAAGAATCACCTGATTCCCCTTCTAGAATGTTCTTCTGTAACTACTCGATCTTCAGGCTTCAATCTGGTGGGGAGCGGGTGGCAGTCTGAGCATCTCGGCGGAAGAATCGGCGACTTCGCTGAGCGCCGCGTCCGCAGAGACGTGACCGGCGCTCGACTTGGGGGCGGGGCCCGCGGGCGGCGCGAAAACCCGGCGCGGACGTCCCGGCTCCTGGAACGGGCTGTCCCGCAGCAGCGACCCGACGCCCACTCCCCTAAGCCTAAAGGCCCGGCGGTTCTCGAGACCCGCCCTTGACTGAGGAGGGCGCCGGCGAGTGCCGTCTTCCGAAACGGGGTCCCGCTCCCCGGGCAAGTATTCCGCCCTGCCCCTCCCCCCTGAGAAACCGAGGGGTCTTTCTTTTAAGTCACATTTTTGACAATGAGTGTTTTGCTTCACCAAAGCCCCCCCAGCCCTCAGCCGGCCGGCGGGGTCCCCGCCCCCGCCCGCGCGCCCCCCGCGGCGGCGCGCCCCTCCCCCACGCGGGCACCGGGACATGGCGGATGACTCGGCAGATCTCCGCCTGCGCTGGACGTGGGCCCGCCCCGCCTCACGGCTCCGTCGGGAGCGCGTGTCTGGAACGAACGAACGAGAAAGAAATGTCTTTGGAAATCTGAATTGAATTTGAAAAAGGGGGGAATTCCACGCTGCAAAAGGGGTCCTGAGAGCTGAGCGAACCCGGTCTTTGCAGATTGCTGGGGCGCCTTCCCGGGGTTGAGGGATGTACCGGACGACCTGGACGCCAGTTTCAGCTGCTGGGTGGCGCTGAGCTGGGACCTGGCCCCTAGTTAAGCGGGGGATTTGCACAGACACTGCTCGAATCTCAGCCTGTATTTCTGACGGGACGATGTCATTCGGCAAGCTAGATTCCGAATAAAAGGGGAAAGGATCACTGTCCTTTTTACTCTTTTGTCATGTCAGTGTCATTTCTTCGTGTTAAGTGTTTTAACATAAATGAATGTGGTGACCTTTGTAAAGAGGTTTTTTAAAAGTTGGAAAGTCTTCCCTCATGCCGTCTGGTCCCCAGCCACTGTACCTTCCAGAAACTTCTGGAAAGATGTCCTACTTCTGTAAAGGGGGAGGAGAGGATTTAAAAAGCAACCACAGACTCACTGTGGAGTCACATGCACTAAGTCCCTGTCATCAAACCGACTTGCTATCTAAGCTAACTAGTTTCACCTTTCCCCAGGAATAGAAGCTTAACCCGTCCGTCTGGAATGTCAGTCTGGAATTGCCGCGGTGGCAGAACCAGTGAGGCAACTGGTCAGCACTAGTGAGGGAGTCCACTGAAGGGACCTGTCTGTCCACCAAGGAAGGTGACCTTGCCCCAAATAACCTTTTTCTTTTCCATTTATGATAATGTCCTTGTCCCAATCGAACTCTGCCTAAAACATTTCCTTTTCTGTAGCTCTTGGTGTGTGTTGGGAGTGGTGTTAGGGGAGAGGGATTTGGAGGTCCTTTGTACTTTGTAGATGGAGTGCTCCCCCCAATTCAAGAATCGTTGAATGAAACCAATTTGATTTAAAACGTTTTCAGTTGAAGTCTGAGGTCTTACCACCACCCTTAAAGCAGAAAAAGAGGTAACAAAATATATTCTGTCATGAGGAAAAGACTACATTCCCATTTTAAATTATGAACATCTATATTACTTAGATGGTATACTTAAAATGTGAATCAAACCCAAACTACTAAATTCTTTCTTTGGTATTCTCTATGTACTTACATAAGTAAAAGCTCTGAGCAGTATTCAAAATGGACTTTCACCTCTGGAGTTTTTAACATTCTCCAATGTGAGTGAGTTGATTACTGGGAAAGTGAAATGAATAATAGAAATAAAATGTCAGTTTTCAAGTCAGCAGGAGATCCTAGTGATTTCCACTACAAATTTCTCTGACGGTTATTTTTCTACATTTCTGGAAAGAGACTTTAAAAGGGCAAAAAGATGAGGTTCTTTAGAAGATGATTTTTCCCTAAATTTCAGGAAGAAGTTGTTTTTAGAGGAACAAAAAGCTGAGGTTCTTCCTAAAATAGCCAGGCCCGTTTGCTTTTGGCTGTCACTTTGCTCCAGTCTTGTGATTCGTGTTGTTTAAAGACTGAGTCACCAGCTCTGTGACACAGCTTTTTTCAGAGTCCAAAGGTACAGAGAAAAACAGTCCTGATTTCCAAGAACGGGAAGGGAGAGCAGGAGGGAAAAGAGGCTCATAGGGTGGGAAAGGGGCCCAGGTTATCCCCAAAGAGAAAAGAACATTGTTAGGAGCTGGGAAAACACTGAGAGGGGTTTCTAGCCAAAACATTTCCTTGAAACACCCCTGCATTTGCTAACTTATTATGAGTTTTGTTGAAGCAGGGTAAACATTGCCCAAAGTAGGGGAGCCAGAGGAGGAGAGAACGACCTCCCGAAAGAGCGGGGTCTCTAGAACAGTGCTTCTTACTCAGGGGCAGTCGGAGACACAGCTCAACACGTAAGGGGGCAGCATGGAGGAGAGGACCTCACTTTGCTAAGCATCCTGTATCTGGGGCCAGAGTTTTGACATTAGTGGGTAGATTAGATCAGTTTCAACGAGCTGGCAGTCAATAGTTTTAAAGGAGGGGTATTCTGTCTCCTTGGTGGGTCCAGAAAATACCTAGGGGGCTCAAAATGCATGGTATACAATGTCCCTTCTCTTTTGTTTCCAAGGGCTCGCATAATTAGTTGTTCATAAATGTTTAGGGTACTGGGTTGTGCAGTAATTCCTTGGAGCCAATGTGCTAAAGATCTGAGGTGTGCAGCTTAATTATAATAAGGTCGCTGGGGCTTAAAATGAAGACATGAGTATGGGGGACAAGAAGATAAAGCTGGCCATAGCACTTTGCCCTGCCTGTCTCAGTGATACCACAAGCACGGGGTGGGAGAGGCCAGGGACGCTGTAACCATCCCACAGTGGACCGTCCCTCACAGCCCAGATTTCTGTGGCCCGTGTCACTACAATGCTAGGTCTCAGAAAGCCTGCTCTACAGAGCACTTTTGTGGTGGCTGCCCCTGCAGCTGTTTCTCTGCTGAGACGTTCCCAACGTCTCAATCAATGTCCCACTTGGATTCAGCAGTCAGGAATCAAGTCACGCTGCTAAAACCTTAAGCCCCCTGACCTAGAACACCAGGTGCTAGAACGTGCCAGAAGCAGCATGACTCACTGGATCCATTTTCAGTTCCTTCCATCCACAGATCCGTCCTTTGCAGGTGCCCCAGAAGAGACTGCTCCGGCGCCTGCACCAATGGAAGAGCGACCGAGGCCCCGGCAACAAGGCGCGATTGGCGGGGAGCCGGGGACACGTGATGGGCTGAGCTCACAAAGGGCCTGGGTGTTGGGCGGTGGGCGATGGGTTTCGCTGGGGCCTGTTTGTCTCCCTGTCTTCCTTCCCCCGGGGAACTGGGTTCCTCTGAAGGTCATGGCTTTCTCTGGGACCTCACTCAGCTTCAGGAAAGTGTCCAAGAGCACAATAATCAGCTCACATTGCCCCCAAAGAAAGGTGAAACCAGAATGCTGGATGGGAAAGCTTTGCCTTGCTTTGTCGTGGGTTATATAACCATAAAAGGTAGCCAGGGTTTCTGCGGCTCAGAGGGAAAAAAGCCTCAAGGTTTCTGTTTCTTTTCCTGTTTATACGTGTGTGTTAAACTGCTCCAGCTTAAATAACCAACGTCATTGTCCACCAGTCAGAAAACCAGACTCAGCTCTAGTCCCCAAATGTGCCGTCTAGTGAGCTAATCCACTGGGACCTTTTTGTTCTTAAATTGTAGCAAAATATGCATAACATGTACCCTAACCATTTTTAGGTGTACATTTGAGTAGTGTCAAGTATTTTACTGTAGGGAATGATCTTTCTACCCTTCTCAGTTCTCAGCTGCAACCCTGTAATAAAAGATTCACAAAAGAAAAGAACCAGAAGTGTATTAGCAGGTATGCATGGGAGATACACAGGGGAAATGAGCAAGCCACAGTCCCTGTCACCTGAGGGGGACAGAGAGGGAGAGGGGCTGGGGGCCCCTGAAGGAAGCTGAATGGGCCTTGGAAGAACAGCGGGGACATGTGATAAGTTTGAAGTCCCAGCCTCCTCTCCTGGGACAGTCAAGCTTCTCCAGATGAGGAACCTCCAGGAAGGAATCTGGGACAATCCAGCTGTCTTGAGGCAGATAGGGGGAGTGCAGAGAAAGGCTCACCCTGCATTTGCTGGATTTTTTTTTTTAACTGCCTTTGGCTCAGAATAATCCCCGCACCAAAGCACAATACTTTGGGAAGGCATGTCTTCACCATCCAGCTGCAGAACTTTTGCAAAACTGGACTTTTGGACCCAATAAACATTTAACTCTCCATTCCTCCTCCTCCTCCTCAGGCCTGGAACCAACATTCTGTATATTATCTCTATGAATTTGTCTCTAGCTACCTCATATAAAGGGCTTTATTTTGTTTTTAAGGGTAAAATAAAATGTAATGGCATGCCCTGGTGGAGTAGCGGTTTGGTTCACCGCTTTCAGCTGGTTTGAGAAAGGGGTGGGGAGGTGGAGGGGACACACAATCAGGACAACTAAATAAAATAAATAAATGCTTCTGCCGCCTCTCCCTGTCTGTCTGCCTACTTGCCTTCATTCCTGTCTGTACTTCTTAAAAAATTAAGTAAAATGTAATATTCTAAAAACACATTTTTTTCGAAAGATTCACAACTTTTCTAGGAAACTCCATTTCCCAGCACAAACCTTTTGGTATTCCTTCCTTAAGGTATTTTTTCCTTATCATTTACCTATTTGAAGCATTTAATTACAAGATACAAAGTAAGACAGAAACACGTAATTAGTTTTGTGTGAAGGCTACTAACTTTAGAAATAACCTCAGTCCTTTGTTTCCTTCAAACATTGATGACATTTAGGGAGCAATACCCTTCAAGGAAACTCTTTAAAAGAGACACAGGAACCATCACCAGTGGCCCACCGCCTCACTGAGGAGTCATGTCACAAATTCCAGTTTCCTCATCTTGGAGGCTTTGCAAAGAGGGCCCTTCTGATCTGAGATGAGATGCTTTTCTGACTTAGAATGAAGTCAAATTGTAGAACCTTGGTGATAGATACATGATTTTTTGCTATGTAATTGTTTAAACTTCTCTGAATATATTCCGATCCTTTTTATAATAAAATGTTGGAATAAATAAAACAAGGTCAAGTCAAATGAAGACAGAATTTGATAGGTAAGAAATTTTTATTATTGCAAGTAACTATCCACAGAATGCAGGCAACCCCTTCTTTCCCTAAAATAAGTCCCTTATTTGTAAGGCTAAAATACAGACACCATCTATAAATAGACAAATATTATGCTCATCAAAGTCATTCATCTCTGACCTGATGACGCAGCAGGCAAAGTCCTACCCGCCTGTCACTGGGCATAAAGGGTCAGCACAGACACAGACCTTTGCCACCAAACAGGCAGCTTCCTAAACAATCGAGTGGCTTTTGCCGTGGCTAAGTCCTGCGAACTGCTCTCCACCTTTTCTAACAAAAGCACATTTGGAGTGGTTAGGATTTCAGAAACGGAAAATCGTACCTGTTGCAGAAATCCTTCCTCCAAGCTGTGATTGGAAGGGTAGGCCTTCTTAAAGTGGTACTATAGAGATGGACACAGAAATCAAGACTGAGAAAAAAGGAGTGGAGATACCGGGGATCGAACCCGGGGCCTCATACATGCAAAGCATGCGCTCTACCACTGAGCTATATCCCCCTCCCCCTCTGCTTTGCTTCCTGAAAGTCTCTGCTATACTCTATTCTTAAGATGTCTTCCTCAGTTAAAATTTTGTGTATTTGGATGGTGTTAGGGTTTAGCAGAAACAAATCGAAACTTATCACTTTATATTTCCCAAATAGGTGTATCCTTCAGAGTTGCACTGAAAGTCCAGCTAACACCAGATCCAGGGACAAAGGGAAGCAGACCTGCTCTAGAATGTTGCTCCTCAGACAGAAAAGAAGGGAGTTCTGGACAACACGTAAGGTCATTGCCCAAATTGCACCTCCGCTCAGAAATTCTTGGTTTTCTTCCTTGAAAATCTTCAGTAACTTTGAGGTTTGCAAATCTGTTGAAGAGCTAGTTGTCTCCCCCCAAAAGGACTCCTCTGAACGCAAAAACAAGCAAACTAAGAGGAAACAGATCCCGCCACCCAGTATCTTGGCTTAAACCCCAAGGAAGGAATTGCTTTGCCTTTGCCCACAGGAAAAAGCTGCTCTCCACTAGCCAGTCACTCCCAGAGAGTTTGGCCAGCACTCCGGGGCAGAGAAGTCACTGTGTGCTGTGTCCTTCAGGTCTTCGCAGGGTCCCTCAGTGGGGAAAGGCTGGATGAGAGACAAGGAGATGGAAGAAAAGGCCATCCCTCTCTCTTTCCACCAGCACCTGGAATTTTCTGGAAGGAAATAGTCATTTACAGTGATGGGGAGAAAGAATCACATGTTCTTCCATCTTGGTCCCCACTCAGCTCCTTTACAGCCTGGAGGTCCTCATGATAAAGCCCTAAGTGGACTGGTAACCGGATAGATGTCCAGCTGCTGAGATTGTAGGACTGACCGCTCTGCCTTCACCTGTAAAATGGAGACGGGAATAGCCTCCCCTTCCTAGAGCACTTAGACCACTGAACCGGGACACGTGGAGCATTTAGAACACTGAGCCCCCCGCCCCTGCTCTCAAACGTGCATCTCATTATTGTATTTGTCTTAATTATATGAACCTCAGAGACCCACTGCTTCTCTTTCACACCAGGTGTGAACCGATGCTTCCCTGACTGTTTTGGTGGAAGTGAGGGGAGCCGCAGAGCACACTGGGGTAAGGTGTGGAGTGGGGCTCTCCCTCCTCTAGCGCAAATGGAGGCCACCAGAGACCTGGCAGTGGAACCCACGATGGCACCTAGGGGCAGTGTTTTGGATATGGTTTGGGAACATGCTGAGGAATTCCCTTCAGCAGAAGCTCCTGCTTGCTTTCTTGACAGAGTGCTCAGCTCCAAATAAACACAATTAGATTTCCTCTTCAACTCAAATCCATACTCCTTATTCTGGTCTGCGAGGCCCTCTGTGATCTGACCTCTGTTGCCTTCTCTAAGTCATCCCATCCTCCTCTCTGCCACCCTTGGCACTCTGGCCACAAGGGCTTCCTTCAGACACACCTATCTCCTTTCCACCTCAGGACCTTTGCACTTGCCTGGAAAGCTAGTCTTCAGAACTTCTCATATTGGCTCTTCTTGTTATGCAGTTCCTCAGAAAGGCCTTCCTGGCCACCTCTCTAAAGGGACACACTGGCTTACTCTGGTGGCTCAGGCATCAAATCAGTGGCATAGTTCATGCAATAAAGGTCAAGGACCCAGATTTATGACCCAGGACTGTGGGGGTGGGGGAGCATGGAGGGAACAACCCAAATGAGCAAACAAACAGGCGAATATACTTTTTTTCCCTGTCTTTGCCTGCCTTCCTTCTACTTTAATAAAAAAATAAATGGGCCTGCAAACCCCACCCCTTCCCTATCAGGCACCCTTCTGATTTGTTTTGTTTTCTTTGTAGCATTTATCACTCCTGGAATCCATCTTACACTATGTTTGTTTCCTCACCAGGTGGTAAGCTCAGGAGAGCTGGCCCTTGTCTAGCTTGCTTCCAGCCGTATCCCCAGTGCCTGCTCGATAATGACAGTGTTCAGTAAATACTTATGTGGTCAAAAAATCAATGAAGAGACAAATAAACGAACAGGAGCCTGGGAAGGATGTTGGCCATTTTTGGGAAATTGACTCTGCAGCTGAGTTAAGACAAGAAAATATTTCTGCAGGGAGGAAAGGAAAGGGGGAACAAGGTGGTGGCAGAGGACACGGAAACTGGTGGTGGGTGTGTTGTGAAATACAAACTGAGATGCGATTTCAGTATCCTAAAACGAATATAACGTAAACAAACAAACAAAAATATTATTATTTAAAAATGAGGGATTGTATGTTCAAGGATGCGAACTAGACTTGGTGGTGAACATAATGCAGTATATACAGATGTTGATTTATAATCATGTACAACTGAAATCTATATGCTATAGATCAATGTCGCCTCAATAAAGAATGTTTTTTGAGTTTGAGGTTGTTATGAAGATTGAATGGAATAATATGTATCAAAGCTAGGTTTGCTTTGGACATGTAAGCCCTTTGTATTATCTCCTCCTCTCTCTTCCTCTCCTCCCACTCCTCCTCCTCCTTTACTAGTATTAGCATTCTGGTAGTTATTGCCAAAGTTATGTCTGTGGGGTTCCTGCTGTGGAAACCTGTGTCCTTGGGATGTGTGTGAACTATGACTGGTGGCCTTATCCGCTAGGCCACCGGAGAGCACCGTCTCACTTGTTTTTCAGTTCTATACAATCTTGAATTAAGCAAATTTCTCATTTCTTTATTTTAATGAATCAGTATCATCACCTGAATCAGTATCATCTTCTGTACAACACTGCAACATTTCAAAATATAAGGCATATGATGGATTATGCATGAAGACATATAAACATAAAAGTCTTTCCTTTTAAAGTGATTTTTCTATGATTGATTGTTGCTTTCTTAAATTAAAAACAAAACAAAACTGTAACACGTTTATATTTAGTTACCCTTCCTGGTGACTCAAGCGCCAGGGAACGACCAAAAATAAACAAGTAAATAAAAGTTCTCCTCTACCTTCCTTCCTTAAAAATACTTCTTCCACCTCTCCCTTCCTTCCTCTCTTTAAAAAGAAAAAGCAAGTCACCCTCCCCTCCAGTCTCAAATCCTGAAGCCTTTTCTGAGGGCGACCGCTGGGCTGGAACAAGATTTAAGAAACTGGAGTGAGTATCAGCTGTGGAACCAGTAGTTTTCGGTCTTAGAAGTTGGCAAATTTATTCCGGGAAGCCATTATGCAAACTGAACATTTTGCAGCGTCCTGTGGGGATGCTGGGCATAGAAAACGCATCTAGTCGTCCAGTAACTCGAGAGTGGAACACGCAGGCTCTAGGCGCGGGTCCGAGACAAAGCAGTACGTCCACAGGGAACCGCCGGTTGGTGCTTGCTTCACTGTCCGGTTTATTCTTCCAGAGAAGACCAAGGCATTTATTTCTACGAGAGCTAGAGACTTTCATTTCTTTGGAAGAGAATAAAATGCGGTTACGTTTGTAAAAAATAATGCAGCCTCCCCGTCGGGGAATCGAACCCCGGTCTCCCGCGTGACAGGCGGGGATACTCACCACTATACTAACGAGGACTCGCACGCTTTTAGTGTCGTAAACTTCTTCCTTATAAGGTATATCCACCTTCCATAAAATGTTAATATGTCCCAGAGGATTATATCTTCCTTTTGAACCACAAAAGAATGAAGAATCTCACTTGATTTAATATTACCTTAAAGAGGACGTTCTCTGCTCGGTCCCTGATTTAACTGCAGGGGTTCAGAGACCAGAAAGTAATAAACAGAAAGCGAAAATTAACGGACATCAACAAGGACCAGCATACATTAACAAATGTTCACAATATTAAAGTAATGGAGTCAGGAAAATTTTTGCCTTGTTGGGTTTCCCCAGATGGGAGTTGCGAGGAAGTTCCCGTCCCCGCTGGCATCCCGTGAATGTGGCTCGGAGGATTTGTAAATAAGAAAGTGAAAATCCTTTGTCAATTAGAAAAAAAAATCGAAGCACTTTTTCCTTCGTGCTTTCGTGTGCGGAAGAAAAGGAAAAGAGCTGCCGAAACCCGGGATCGAACCAGGGACCTTTAGATCTTCAGTCTAACGCTCTCCCAACTGAGCTATTTCGGCTGCTGCTGCCGCAGAGCTGCGATTCGTCGTCCCCATCGTCTCAGGGCTCCGGGCACTCTGGTTAGGGTGTCCCCGCAGGGAGTGCAGCATCCTAGACCGTCAGACTTGCGCTGCAACGCCTGCCAGACGCCCCCGCACCCACGGCTCCGCCTCCCCGGGGCTCAGGGCCACCGCCTCCGAGAAGCTTTCTCTGATCTCTCTTCCCAACACGACCTCTTATTTTTCATTATTAACTTATTTACTGTTTTCCTTGTTTTTATGTTTTTCCTCCTAGAATGTTAGAACCACGAGGAGCAGAAAAGTCATTTGCCTAGGTCACTGCTCTGTCCCTAAGAGTGAAGAAAAGTGCCTGGTACATAACTAGGTCTTTAAAGTTGGTTGAATAAATAAGCAAAAGAGTCAATGCATGTTACCTGGCAGAGAATTATGCTTTCTCAAACTCCCTTATTTATGCAAAGGAACAAGGCCATCCCTTGTGCAGCTAGCTCCCCAGACATCCCACGGTGTGGTAGAGATGCCGACCTCACCAAGTTCTTGTGGGAGGACGCATCAGCCAGAATGCGACTTTCCTGGAGCGGTGAGTGGCTCAGATCCAGGCTTTCAGCTTGGCCATCACACCTGGGGCACCTGCTAAGCTTCAAGGCATGAAGACATCAACAGGTCGGCATCCAGGTTCAGCACTTGACTTCCCTTTCCTCGGAGAAATGGGGGTGGGGAGGAGTGTTGTGTGGGAGAGGATGAGCCAGTGGGAGGGCCTCCATGATGGGAAGTCACTGAAGAAGTGTTTGCTGAGCACCCAATACCCCCTGACCCATAAGCTAATACAGCCACAAAGCAGTTGGGTGTAATAGGGATGCCAGAACGCAAAGTAAATCACATTGATGGATGGATGGACCATTGAGGATAGGGGCAACTGGAGAAGGAGAGAGCTGAGAAGATGGGAAGAATGAAGAGCCAGTCAAGGAAGAGCCTGTCAGATACAGGGAGTGGGGACAGCAGATGCAAAGGCCCTGGGGCTGAAAACAGGTTGGCTCACTGGAGGAACTAAGAGCATTGAAGAGGTGAGAGACAGGAGGCATGGTCAAAGGGGTGGGAAGAGATAAGTTCTTGCAGGTCTCGAAGGCCACTTTGAGTGGAAAGGGGGGGGACCATTTGTGCTGACAGAGTCTCAGACCCCGGAGCAGTGGAGGGGTTGATAAACAGAGGGACTCAAGATAGGGCTTGTAAGGAGGATGGGACAGTATGTTGAGGGATTTGCTGTGGGGAAGAAGGGAAAGAAGGGGATGAAGACGGCACTCAGCGTTGGTCTGCGCTACTGGATGACTGATGGGTGGTCCGGGTCCAGCAGTGGGCACTGTATGGTGAGCAAGGGAACGAAGACTTCTGTCAGGCACATTGTATTTTCAACAACTAAATGAAAAATCTCTGCTTCGTCCTCTTCTCTCTTCCTGTCTGCTTGCCAACTGCCTTCATTTCTCCCTGCACCTTTCCTTAAAAAAAAAAAAAAGAAAGAAAAGAAAAAAGACTTCCAAATGAACGCAGAGTCAGCCAGTTTCCCAGAGCAAACCGGAGTCCCCGAAGAGTTTCCAAGTCTAATGTTATGAGCTGAATTGTTCCCCCCACCCCCCCAAGTGTATAAGCCCCAGCACCTCAAAGCATCATGGTGACTGGACTTGGACGAGGGCCTCTAGAGAGCAAGTTATGTTAAAACGGGGTGGATATGACTGGTATTCGTCTAAAAAGAAACAACAGATAACACAGAGGGACAGCCACGTGAAGACAGGGAGGAGGCAGATGTCTGCAAGCCATGGAGAGGCCTGGCAAAAACAGGCTGCCAGCATCCTAATCTGAAATTTCTAGCTTCCAGATTCGGAAGAAAATAAATTTCTAGTGTTTAAGCCTCTCAGCTGTGATATTTCGTTATGGCAGCCACGACAAGCTAATAGGCCCAGGCTGGAATACACCTCCCCATTCTAAGACTCACTGTGGCTGGGTTTTCCTGGGTAGAGGGAAGATTTCTGATTTGAAGGGTCTAGGAGAAATGAGTGTCTCTCCCCTCTGAACAGCTTGTCTTCCTTTCTGTTAAAAATACGTCCTGCTCTGAAGATTCTCCTGCAGAGTCCTTGCAAAAGACCCTTCACGGGCACAGCCTGCTGTAGTCATGTCTTGTGTGCCTGTGAGGTCCTGCGGCAGACAGCCGGGCCAGCAATGCAGCAAAGCCAACTTGAGCACCTGGGAGAGAGAGGAAGCTTCAGTGTCACACCTGAATCTGAGGTCATGCTAGGGGAGTGTTTTGAAAAGGCAATTTCTGTCTTTAAAAATTGAGAAGGGTGAGTCCTGGTGGCTGAGGTGCTGAGCTGGTGGCTGGGGTATAGACCATGTAAAATTCCAAGGACCTGGATTTGCTGACTTAGCCCAAGGGGAACAACCAAAATAAGTAAACAAATAAATAAAAGTCCACCCTCCTTCCCTCCATTCTTCCCTTCCTCCCTCCCTCCCTCCCTCTCTCCTTCCTTCTTTCCTTCCTTCCTTCTGCCTTCCATCCTTCGCTTCTTCCTCTTCTCCTTTTGTAAATAAATCAATAAGGGAAAACACTACTGTGTCTCATGACCTTTGTTAAAACTTTAAAAAAATTTTGTTTCCCCATAATTGTTTTTCAAGGAAAGGTGCCATCTAGGATGAAGGTGCGTAGTAAGCAGGCAGGCAAGAAGAAAGAGGAGGAAGAAGCATTTTATTTTATTTTTGTTTAGTTGTTCACACTGGTTGTTCCCCACCCCCCACCCCTATGCCCACCCCAGACTTGAAACCTGGGTTATGTGGTCTGTGCTGCTTTGGAGGTGATTGACCCAATTGTTACTCCACCAGGACACACCTCCCCATAATTTAAAAAAATCATTCATTTCATACAATCTGCCCCATTTTTCTCATTTACTCATATATCACCTCAATGCCTAGCACATAGGAGGCTCTCCATAAATATTTGTTGAATAAATGAGTTACATGAGGTCTTAATTGCTTTGTTGACTTCCTAGCCCCACTGACACAGCTGGGTACAAGCTGGGTACTTTAAAAACAACAGAAACTGAGTGCTTCACAGATTTGGGGTCCAGAATTCTGAAATTGAGATGCTGGCATGTGCCGCTCCCAACTCCAGGTGGCGCTGCCGTGCCTGGCTGATTGAGGCTTCATCCACCTCTGCCGCTGTCTTCCCAGGGTCTGTCCCTCTGTGTGGACTTTCCTTTTTGGTCTCTATTTCGTTGGATTTAGGAGCCACCTAATCCAGAATGACCTCACCGCATGACTCCTGTCGTAATTACATCTGCAAAGAGCCTTATGTCGGATAAGATCACATTTTTGTGGTTCTGGGTGGGTGTACTTTGTGCAGGTCACTCTTCCACCCACGGCAACCATCATCTCGTTACTTTACTTTTATGACTTGATATTTTTAAAATAAAATATAAATAAATAAAAATATGCTCACTATCAAAAACCAGAGAGAAGTGTGAAGATGTGAACAAAGACACCCATACCCCTCAGCTGGATCACAGCCCTCATCAGCAGAAGTTGAATTCTGAACCTCCCTGTGGCTATTCCCAGAGAGACTGCTAGATGGAGAGATGGGCAGATCATTTTTATTAAAAGGAGACCGTATTCTATATTGTGTTTAACAGAAAGCACCAACGTGATTAGCTGTATTTTAATTTAGCAGAACTGGACTGAAATTGAAGGCATTAATACAGAGAAATCTCTCCCCACAAGAAAAATTAGCTTCTTTCTTCTTTTTCCCCAAGTAACCAACTTTATCAGTAATCAGTAAAGTGCCAAACAGAAAAAAAACATACAATACAGAAAAAATGAAAACAGAATGTAATTCTTTGGATAAATATGTATACAAAATATACAGCATTATGAAACAATGACAAAATGGAAGAACTGAGGAGGTGAGGTGGTTGCTGGCTAAGCCTCCCTCTAGCTTTACCGTCCGCGTCTGCACTTCGCTCTCAGCGCAGCAGCTGTGCCCCAGGAGTAGCCGGGAGAATGGTCAACGGGCAGCGTCCGCGCATCTGAGCGTAATCTTGTGCGTCCGGACAATTAAAAGCTTCTCGGAAGCCTTATTTCTTAGAATTACACTTAAATTTGACAGCACAGAGGAGATGCACAGAGACGTCTCTGTGGGTAGTAAAGTTACTTAAATATCTTTTTTAAGAGAGGAGGAAGAAGCATTGTTAAGGAAGGGGTTAGGCTTAACACTGAGCCAGGGTTCAGTTTTTAAGGAAAGGTGCAGGCAGGAATGAAGGCAAACAGGCAGGAAGAGAGAAGAGGAGGAAGTCATTTATTTTAATTTTAGTTGTTGGCATTGGTTGTTCCCCTGGCCCTGGTCTTGAACTTGGGGACTTGGAATGTATGTGGCACTGCTCCCAGGTATACTAGGCTGCTAGGTTACCAGGCACACTTGCCACCCTTAAATCTGATTGGCAAAACTGGGTCAGAGTTTGCCAGTTACTTAGGGAATAGAGTGTGTTTTTAATTTAAATTTCTAAAATGTTTTATCATTTGGCATTTCTATATTTATAGTGGTGTTGAAGCCCCATGTGTTTTACAGAGAACTACCCTATCCCACCCCAACAAAATATTTCCACAGCCCTTAGGGTTCCTGGGGGCAGTGGGAACAGGTCACAGATTGTGTTGGCCCCGCAATCGTTCCAAAGGGCAGCTTATATCACATGGAGCAGGAGCAGGGGCCTGTGATCAGGCGGCCTGGGACCTGTCGGTGATGTCACTGTTGGTGGCCGGTCCAGGAACTTCTTTCAGTCTCTACATCATCTTCTTATTATTATTTTAATATTTATTGAGACAGCTTTGATTTACAAAATACTATAAACCTATACGTGCAGGTTCCCGTTTCTCAGACACGAGACAACGCAGCCTGGCCTCCATCAGGCCACCAGAAGTCCTTCAGCACTGTCCACTGGACGCCCCACTGCCTGCCTCCCCACCCATTCCCCGTGGGTGACCTCAGTTCTCCTGTCAGTGTCCAAGGCTTGGCTTTTGTTTCCTCTCCCCCTTTGCTTTTTTCTTTATATTCCACATGAGTGAGATCATCTGGTTTTTGTCTTTTTCCTTCTGACTCACTGCACTTAGGGTTTCATCTTTCGAGGGCCATGTGGTATTCCATTATGTAGAGAAATATATACATTTATATATACATACATTAATGCATTTTTATATACATTTACACACATACATATTTTGGGTCACACCCACCCCAATTATACATATATACATTTATATATATACATAAATATATACACATCTATACACACACATACACATCTTTATCCATTCATCTGATGATGGGCACTTAGGCAGTTTCCAGTTCCTGGCTACTACAAATAATGTAGCAATAAACATGGGGGTGCATGTATCTCTGTGAATTAGTGTTTTTGTACCTGTAGGTCATCTTTTATGATTAATCCCACCAGTTGCCCATGTCTCTGCTTCGCTAGACTGGGATCATCACACTCTACACTCCCAGAGCCGGGATGTCTGCTCAGGAGATGCTGGTTGAGATGTACATGGGTCCATCACGGGGCAAGACAGTTACCGCAACTCTGCACTCTGCTCCAGGAGTCACCACCCTGCTTTCTAAAGGGTTCAGGCCTATCTTTTGAGGTACCAGAGCTCCATGGGCTTGTGACCAGAGAAAGTCAATACCCAGGTGCGCTCTCTGAACATGCTTAGACGTGGAGCAGACGAGAAAATGTGGAGGACAGCCTTTTGCCAAAGGTTTTGGGACAAGCAACAGTCTTAGATGTAAGGAGGTTCAATCAAGTCTCAGGAAGTGAAGTCCTGGATATTCCAGTTCTGCTGCCTGGTTGAAATCTAGCCCTTTTCTCAAGGGAGGATTCTCCTGGTGAGGCCTTTGAGCAACCCCCATGACATTGTCCAGAGTTTACCCTCTTTGGATTGTTGACAGTGGTAAGTTGTTTTCTACAGGTGTTGGGAACTCTGCTTCCTGCTGGGATGAGAGCCTGGGCGGACACAATGGTTCCCAGTGAGCCTGGGTGCACTTGACACTCCTCATGGACTCTGGTGTGAGCACAGAAGGTCGGGACCAGAGGGCCCTCGGTTGCTGTCCCCTGACATCCTGGGTGCTTACCTAGTAGAAAGAAAGTAGGGATGGAGGGAAGAAAGGAAAATTACTTTTTAAAAATATCTGTTAATTATTAATTTTATAAAGAGAAACTCTTCCTTAGTCCAAATATTCATGCCTCATAGTTCAGGGACACAGGTCTGTGGCAAACTTCCATGGAACTCAGCTCAGAGAATTCTTTATGTTCCAAAATCACCTTGCGCTCTGGAAGACACCAGCCTTTCTGATCCTCTCAAAATCTTTCATGGAGTCGTAATTTCTATGGAAATCTGCAAATGTCTTCTTTCTTGGTTCAGCCACAGCAAACTTTTAGAAAGCTGCAACCCCAGGTAAAAAATGAATGCTCTAACAGTATGAAATTGCAGGCACTTGACCAGAAAATCACACATCTGTTTCGACAAGACGCTGGAAGCCAATACCAATGTCCTCAGTACCAACATCCTTCTAGATGGAAGGAGAAATGACTGGGCAAACTACTTTCTAATTAATTCCTCTGTATTAAGAAACAGGATGATGACAATTTTAAGTGTATGGAGGCATTTAAAAAATTCACATGAATTTAAATTGCTCTACGTTGTTCATCTTTGCTTTACAGCAACCATTTAACTCTCTTGACTCTGGGGCTTTTTGGTTGCCCATAGGCTTTTCTTTTGTGCTGATACTGGGCTGTCTGGTTGGACGGTGGAGTCACAGCATTCCAGGTACTTTGTGACCAGGCCAAATTCATGCAATCCTCCCCCCACCCCCCCTTCCATTCCTGTCTTCCCCAGACAAATCTTGGTCATTAACCAATATTTTTTTATTGCAGTGAAATATGTGTAACATTAAATTAACCATTTTGAAATGAAAATTCAGTTAGCACTAGTATACTCACAATAGATTGCAGCCTCTATCTAGTTTCCAAACTTATTCACCACCCCAAAAGTAGGTCCCTGTGTATTTTCTGTCCCTCTCCATTTGCTCCCCCCACCCTAGTTCCTGGCAAGAATCAATCTGTTTTCTGTCTCTAGGATTTGGGTCATTAACACACATAGACACGACACACACACCCCAACAAAGTTCATTAAGATCACAGACCAAGTGATAACTCCTTGTGTTTTCCATTCAATTAAATACTTGTAAGAGCAATCTTCTTTCATACATTTCATTAAAATTTGTTAACATTTTTTTCTCTTCTGCAAATTTATTCAACACCTGTTGACTAAGATTTTTTCTTAGTGATTCGAACAAATTATTTTTGTAATAAAGAGCTGACTCCTTTGTCAGAGTTTTCGACATCACCAAAGTAGGATGTAGATATGGTTAACAAAAGTAATCCTTAAATACTTATGACGCAGAAAAGACCCTTTGCTTTTTTCGGTGAAAAACAGTGTGTTCAGGTCCTTTGGGGTTAATTGATGGTTCAATATGTGCTGGGCTTTTCTTTGACCTCAACACGCTTTGTTTTTAAAAATACCTGACTTTTAAATCCATCTAGAAGGGATTTTTACACAAGTGAGATTAATCTGAATTGATATTTTTAATATAAAGTCAAAACAAAAAAATTCCTTGACCCAAGATATTGGGCCCAAGTTATTGTTTAGATGTTTCCAGAGTTTTGGGATTTGGATTAATACAGAGAAAGAAAGGAAGGTGGCCCCAGACCTGTCTCTGCGACAAGTCAGACTCTGGCGGGCTGCTGGAAGGCGGGCATCTGGGACAACGGGCCCCCTGGAGGAGCTGAGTTGAGGACGACAAGAAGAGTTCAGAGCCTCTTCCTGCAGTTTTTCAAGTGCTTTCAGGTCAAACTAATCACCAAAGAGGCTTCCTGGGGACAGCGTGTCCTGAGCTCCATGGCGGCCAGAGGGAGGCTTCCTATCGCTGCTTTTCACAGACACGTAGAAGCTCTTACTGAGTAAAGAGTGAGGTAAATTGAGTAAGGAAGGAGGGAAGGAAGGAAGGAGGGAAGGAGGGAAAGAAGACATCAACGCAAGCAGTTCAGAAAGGTGCAGAATGGAAGGTCTGATTTACCCCCACTGCACCCAGCCCTCCTGGGCTGCCAACCTCAGTTGCAGGTGGATGCGACCCTGGGCAGGTGTGGGAGCCCGGCTCCGGCCCGCATTCCATCACGTGTGTAATATGCATGAAATGGAAGGGGCGAAGGCCTGCACTGCGCCTCTGAGTGCTGCCCGCTGTCCCGTGCATTGTAAGAGTTGGGTGACTTGCCAGCTGTTGTTACCGTGATGCCATCAGAAACACATGTACGAACACGTTCGCTAATAGCCACACATATTCCGCATGTAAAACGGAACCTTCCGGGGACACCGACAAGCCTCTAGCATGACATCTAACTTGTTCGGGTCCAGGTACCAGCGTGGTTTCACATTGCAGGACTTACCTGTGCATATGGGAATCATAAAAGAGAAGTACAGCCTCCCCGTCGGGGAATCGAACCCCGGTCTCCCGCGTGACAGGCGGGGATACTCACCACTATACTAACGAGGACAAGCTGCACGAGACTTCTACAGGTTGATCCTCATAGATCGGCTGTCATTTGGGTACTGCCCCCGCTACTCCAACTAGGGTGCTCCTGGTCAGTGGACTTACCCAGATGTGGAAGGCATAAGGGTCTTGGGATTTGCAGTGGCAGCGTGGAATATAAAGGAAAGAGGGAATACACATGGGCAGAGGGGAGTGGCAACTTCCTACATTCTCATTCTCTGAAAAAAGATACCAGATTTGGGGGATGTAGCTCAGTGGTAGAGCACATGCTTTGCATGTATGAGGCCCCGGGTTCAATCCCCGGCATCTCCACCTTGCTTTTTCTTAAAACCCTTTTGGGAAAGCAAAGGAGAAGTGGCAAATGGCCTAAGAAGGAACAGTAAGTGACCTTGATCCCAATCACAGACACCAAAAGACGCCAATCTTCCCTCTCCTGGGGGTTCCAATTCAGAAGGTCAGAGGTACACCCGGGAAGTTGATCTTTAAACAAACACTGGTAGTTATTCGGGTCATCACGATTAGAATAGAAAAGCCCTGGATGTCTGAGGATTTTGCAACCGGCCACTCATCATGACTCCTGCTTCATGCCAGATAATGTGAGCACCTCAGTACCTACTGTGTGTCCGGCAGGGTGTGAAGTTCCCTCATAACCCCTGGATGAGACAGGCGAAGCTTCTCAGCCCTCCTGAACTTGGCATCCCAGTTTGGGAGAATAATAAGTAATGAAGATAGTGGTGGGATGATGACTGAAGGGGAGGGAGTGGGAGTTACCTGCAAGTGTCAGGGAGGCCTGCCTGTGAGAACAGAGGAAAAGGCACGTGCAAAGGGACAGACAGCCCTGCGCTGTGGTTTAATCAACGAGGTATAAAGGTCTCCTGTGTTAGGTCCGATGAGTGGAAGGACTGGATCGGATTTAACTTGGAAAAGACTCCCTCTGGTGGTCACTTGGAGAATACACCAAGGGATAGTAGCGTGGACCCTGGGAGACCAGGATACCCCAAAGATGGCCCAGGAAGGATGGGGGTGTGGCAGTGGAGGTGGGAAGGATGGGGTCCCAGACAATTTCAAGAGGTAGAGCCCACATAACTTGCAGGTACCTAGCTGTAGAGACAGCAGAGGAGACCTAGTTTGGGGGCCACACTGGGGTTGATGAATGGCCAGGCTGTGGAGGAAGTGAATATTCCGCATATTAAACATGTATCTTAGCGTGCCTGGAGTAGTGGTCAGACCAACTGCCTCTGAAGGAGCACAGGCCACACACCTCTGGGTTCAAGTACTGGGTCTGGGGAGGGGAAACAGAACAATTAAATATGAAAATGCTTTTCTCCCCTTATCCTGTCTGTACCTTTCCTTTGAACACACACACACACCCATTATTCTTCGCTGTTTTATTCGTGTATTTATTATTACGGCATTTACGCATTTTGGAGGGGAAATTATGCATTTTTATTGTGGAATCAGCACAAACTGGTTTAGGACTAATACCTAAGTGAGAAAAATCAACCACTTCTGCTCATGGTGCCAGGGGACCACCACTGACTTGTGAGTATCCATCCAGACGGGTGTGGCCACGTCAGGAGCACGGCCCACTAGACTCGGCGTGTCGTTCTCACAGCCAGATTGGTTGGAGCACCTGAGTGGAAGTCAGATCACGCGCTGACTGGATGCTTCTCCACACGAACCAGACGGGGATTAGCAGCTGGCCAGGACGGGGAGCTGGGGCTGACTGCTGGAGTGGGCTTTCCCGCCGGAGCAAGCCCATGCCCCAGAACAGGCAGTGACAGTCACTGAATCGTACACTGATAGAGTGAATTTGATAGTATGCTAAACACATCTTAAAAGAACTGCCCAGCTTTAACCGTCTTTCCTTCCCTGTGGCGTGAATGAGGTAGGTGATGGTGGCTGGGAAGCAGGAAGGGGGCAGCTATGACCTGATACAGCCTGAGTGGCTTCTACATTCATCTTCCAACTGCCAAGTGAGACTCAGATTTTTGAGTGGGTGCCACAATTCCAACCAGGAAGCACTGTGCGAAAGCAGGCTGCGGAGGTGGCAAGCGCCCCCAAAAGCAGAGGGGCTGCTCTGGGCAGGGTATAGGTGGGACAAGTCAGGGAAGAGGGGGCCTAAGGGCTTCAGAAACAGCCTGGAGGTACATGGACAACCAAAGGAAGGCCCCCTTCGGAGCCAGAAGCAGTGGGAGGCAGGCACCTGCCTTGCAGTGTGGTCGGAACCAGTGTCCACTGTGTGTCCTTCCTGAGTCCACCAGACAAAATGACATGAGCGGAAAGGGCACTTTTATGTCGTCGACTCCACGTCTGTGCGCCGCATAAGCAGGACACTGGTGAGGGAGTCCATCCTGCCTGGGAGCTGGGGCTCTTGCGGTCCTGGCCCGTGGCCCTCTCATCCCTCCCTCCTGCTCGGGCACTACCTCTGTTCTCTACTTCCCTGCCTTTGACCAGAGAAAAGAGGGAGGAAAGAAGGGTCCCCAGCATTCCAGGTCAAAATTCAGTCAGTGAGCAGCTGTGTGGGCGCACCCAGAGATCAGCTGTCTTCTTGGAGCTCACAGCCGGGGGGCAGACACCCACAGGAGTAGATGGCTGGGGGCAGGGTGGCACAGGGGGCCCGCCCTTGCTGTAGGAAGGCGCTCCCCACCTTGAGGGCAAGGATCTGTGGACACCCCACCTGCTCTCATGGCCATCCTCCAGGTCCGGACTAGTGTGGTCCTCAGCACGCTGAGGGGAACCCGTGTATGTAATACATAGTGGTAAGAAGTGACTCCTGCCCAGGAGGCGGCAGGCTGTGTTCAGAAAGGCTGGGATGACGAGGGCTCCCAGGCACCTGACTTGCTTCCTCAGAGCCGCCGAGAGCCAAACTGGCCACCATGGGCCCTTGGTCCCCAGGCCAGGCCAGGCGTGGTCCTGCAGCCTGGCACTGGGTCAGCGGTCTGTAGGGGGCCAGGCTTTCTCGACGGCGGCATGCATGGCTTGTGGGAGCCACTCGCAGTACTCAGCCAGCAGGTCTGGAGGGAGGGGCGCAGGTCAGAGGGCTTTGCCAGGCTGTTCGCCCACCCACACCTTGCCTGCCCAGGTCAACTCACATTTGGGATTTTTTCCCCAAGCGGCCAGCAAGGCATCTCGGGAGTCGACTTTCTCAGCAACCAGGGCCCTCAGCAGCTTCTCTGTCCTGGGCTGTAACCTGGGCGGGGTCGGGGGCGGAGGGAGGACACGGGCGTGGGGTATCACACTGCCCACATGGGGGGTGGAGGGTCTCCCTCCATCTGCTGGGGGTGTTGGTCAGATGGAAGGATCTAGACTTTACCACCTGTTCCTATCAACCTCCTCCAGGTTTTCTGCCTGCTCGCCGGTGAGCCCCTCCCAATCTGCTCGGCTGCAGTCTCCCTGCCCACCTCTACCCTGATACCCTGCTTGTCCTTCTGCAGCCATGTCGAATTGCCTTGTGTCTTGCTATGTTGACTGGCGTCACCTCCCTGCCCTGGACGCCCCTGCTTGTGTCTCAAGAACATACGCAATCCTATGACCTAAAAACACTCATTGGGTGACCAGCTTGACTGAGCCCCTGGGAGGGTATGAGTGCGTGCCTGCATCTTCAGGCCAGTCCCCTAGGCCCCCAAGGGCTCTGTGCTCTTGGGTGTCAGCCTCTGGAAGGGGAGGGGCCTTGCTGGGACTGCACATGGGCAGAGGAAAGGAGAGGATGTGGTGGAGGGGTGGAGGAGGCAGTAGCAGGAGGCTGGGAGGGGTGGGTCTGCCTGAGTCAGTAGGGAGCCCCCAGGGGTTCAAGCATGTAAGACACCTCCTGCTAAATCTGGTAGCTCTACAGAGTTGGCCTGTGTCCCCCCAGATCTCAGAATGTGACCTTATTTGAAAACCACCTTTGCAGATGTATTAAGAAGTCGCATTGGATCAGGGTGGTCCTGAACCCACTGACTAAGGTCTTTAGAACTTGAGGAGAAGCCATAGGGACACTGGAGAGGCTGTGTGAAGATGGAGGCAGAGAGAGGTGCAGCCATGAGCGGGGACTCTCAGGGCTATCAGCAGCTGCAGGAGCAGCAGGGACGCCCCTCCCCCAGAGTGTTCAGAGGGGGCACGCCCTGCTGACACCTTGATCTTGACCTCTGGCCACTGAAATAAAGAATGAGTTTCTGTAGCTCTCAGCCCTTGGGGTGGACAGGACACCAGCGCAGGCTCCCTCCACCGCTGCTACAACGTCCCGGGCTGTACCTGGCCCACGTCTTTAGCATCGTGCCGGGGGTGGACAGCAAACACCCCCGGTAGGAGGCCAGTTTGCGGCAGACCTGAGAACAGACCACAGGGCAGTGAGGGACCTTGGGGTCACCTCCTGCCCATGCACCTACTAAAGGGGGTCCCAGGCTGCCTACCTGCCCTTCCAGCAGAAACTGGGCGAAATGCTTATAGCAGTCGATGCCCTCCGGAAAATCCACCTGCACCGCGGGGAGTGGCCAGCTGATGCGATCTGAGAGGAGCACGGAGACAGGGCTAGGTTTCCACAGCTGTCCCCAAGCGCTGGGCCCACCCACCCAAGGGGCAGGAGGCCAGATGATGCCTCTCACAACACACACGCTGCCTAAGCAGGATGTGGGGGTCACACGCCCACTGGAGCCCGAGGTGGGCAGGTCTGACAGGCCAGTAAGAGGTCGCTGCGACTCACAGAACACGCTGGCCCGGTGGCACTGCACGCGCCCCCTCTTGGGGCAGAAGGTGGGGGGCGGCTCCTCCAGGGGCTTGTCAAACTGGCAGTAAGAAGGCAGCAGGACAGGAATCCACTGGACCTCCACAGCCAAGACACCTGGGGCCAAGAGAGGAGGTCTGGGGGTCACAGCGGGCATTGCTGCCCGAGGAGAGGGGGGCTCATGTGTTCTCCCTGAGCCCAGCAGGTCAAATGAGGTGGGCACCGGCTCTACCTTTCATGTACATCTTGCTGGTCTCCACAATTTCCTGGTAGACCACGAACTCGGGGAGCTCTCTGAAGAGCACAGAACTGGGGTGGATGAAGACAGGCTCATCGAGAAGAGGGGTCTGCAGAGAGAAGGGGCGCTGAGTCCAACAGACACGCAAGCACAGGCACAATTAGCCCAGGTGATTCGAGGATACTAGTCCAACAGGCAGCTCCCCCAGCTGCCAAGCAGACACAGGTGGAGCAGCTGCTGCGGGGACGGCGTCCCGAGGAGGCAGCCAGGCATGCAGACACCTGTGCAGCTCAAGTGACCTGAGACAGACCCCACAAGAGGCCCTCATGGGTATGAAATGCTCCCAGCAGGCAGAACCTCAAGGACAGGCATGGATGTGAAGGGCGGGAAGATGAGAAAATGGCAGGTGGCTGCCAGGGGGCGTGGGGTTTCTCCTCAGGGTTTCTCCTTGGGGTGATGAAGTTCTTCAGTTGTGTGACGGACTAAACTCTGAACAGACTGAAAGTCTCCCCACCATACACGCTGTATACTTTCACCTCCTGATCTCTCCACCGAGCTGACGTAAAACACAGCTGCGATGAAGCGCATGTCCAAAGCAGTGGTGACTCCAAGCCACCCCCGCCCCTGCCCGAGCCACGGCCGAGGATGGGCTGCCTGAGCCCAGGCTCCGACCTTGTAGGCGTTCCTCCACTTGTCGTCCAGCAGCTCCTCACTCTGGACCCGGCGGGCCAGGTGGTCGCCCAGGCCAGCCAACACTATCTGCTGCAGGTAGGTCACCTGGCTCTCGGAAGGTGGCTCCATCTTGGGGTCCACAAAGATCTTGGCCTCGGGGCACACGGTGTTCACTGCGGGCAGAGGCAAGAGGGAGGGCCATGGCGATGAGGTCTAGGCTGCCCTTCTCCACTTTATGGAAGGCTCCATGCCACTCAACGTGCACTCTGGCCTTTGCCAGAGCTCCTGGCGGACCAAAGCCCTGGGAGGCAGTGTGGGGGCCGTACCGGCAGTGGTCAGCTGGCCCCGCAGGCGCCGGATCTCTAGCATGGCCTTGTATCGCAGCCCATTGGCCTCGCAGAACTGGGGTGAGCAGCCTGCGTACTCGCAGGCCCCCACGGCGCCTGTGGAGGGAGGGAAGGGTGACCACCTGCTGCCCAGCCAGACCCCCCCCGCGCTCCCACTGGGCCCACCTCCCTCCAGGGGCACATACCCAGCAGCACCATGATGTCACCAAGTTTCAGAGACGCGCCTTGCCCGGCCCACACCCTCTTCATCTGGGCCACCCGGGCCCGCCGGCCCTGCAGCTGGGCCAGCTCCTGGTCACTGGCTGCTGGTCTGCAAATACACACATCCCCCTCCAGCTATTGCCCTGGCTGCCCCAGGGCCGCAGGGGCAGGGCACGTGCTTCAGGCTCTGAGGCAGAAAGAAGGCCCAGTGGGGTCATGGATGGACCCTAAGGTCCAGCTTGAAATTCCCTGTGGCAGCTGACAGAAGACCCATTCTGCTTCTGGGTCCAGCACGCCCCACCTAGAGACACAACTCACTCAACAAAGGACGACACTGCTGTGCTGCTCAAAGTAACAGACCCTGAAACCGCCGGACACCCAAGCGTGGACGGACGACTATTCTCATGGAAACCACAGCTGACACGTGGCTCTGTTAGGTGGGTCTGAAGTCCTCTGATCACATTAGCTAACGGAACCTAACTACAACTCAATTATTACCAGCCTCTCGCTCCCATTAACCAATTGGGGAAAACAAGGCACGGAAAGATGACATCACCAGCCTACGTCACACAGCCCTGAAGTGGCTGAGGGAGCTCTGAACCCGGCGTTCTGGCCTGGAGTCTGGGCTCTTAGCTATCATGGGAGTCAGTGCTGCCGCAGTTTTATGGAAACCAAGCGCTGTAGTGACAAGGGCATAGGAGACTCAGGGAGGGCGAGGGTCATGCACAGGCCACCCGGGGAGCAGCTGTTGCCTGCAGCTGGGCTCCCAGGAGCCGGCCCCACTTCTGCACCTGTCTAGCTCCTGGAACAGCTCCCGCACAGTCATAGCAGCCACGATGGTGATGGCGTAGGGCAGGCAGTCGTGCTGCCGGCTCAGTGCCAGCATCTTGGCATAACGGGGCGCCACGGGAAAGGCAGCCATGGTCTTGCCCAGCGTGGTGATGGGGCAGCTCAGTTGGGACCTCTGCTGCTGCTTCATCCTGAGGACAGAGGTCTATGATGGTGGGGGACTCGGGTGCAGAGGTAAGGGACCCTATCCTTGGGTCAACCGGGATTGGGGAGACCCTGAGAAGGGGCGGGAACTGGGCTCTCTGCTCCCCAGCCTGGCCCTACCTTTCTGTCTTCTTGGGGGCCTGCAGGGCACCCAGCGCTATCAGCAACTCCTCAGCGGCAATGAGGGCCTCCACAGATGGAGGGATTGGAAAGGGAAAGTTGATGACCTGGGGCACAGGAGACACACAGGGATAGAAGTGAAGGCTGAGAAGCAGTCAGGGAGTGAGGCAGGCCCGTGGGAGGATGGGGAACCTGCCCACCTGTCCCCAATCCCCCCACGCCAACCAGAACAAGGGGCCTGATGCTCACAAAGGGGCCTGGGCCTGCCCAGGTCCAGGTACTGGGGGATCCTGAGCCTCCTTCCTTCTCTGGGCAGCTTCACTGAGCTTTCACTAGCAGCAGGAACACTGCACATCAGTGAGCGAGCCGGGAGAAGTGGGAGACAGAACAGGAGGGGCTGCTCAGGCAGGAGGGTCCAGGGCACCTGCTGACGCAGCGTCTCATTAGACACTGGCCATGTGCCTCTGGGCACCGTTGCTGGGCATATAAGGGGCTGGGAGCTTGTGGGTGAGGGCCAGCTGCAACTGACCTTCTCGATGTTGAGCGCTTTCATCTGTAGGATCAAGTCGTCGACGGGCCTCCGGGTGATTTCAGGAGGAGGAAACTGTTCAAACTCCCCGAAAACTGCGGATGAATAGAGCCTGAGGGGAGAGAAGCACCATTGTCAAAATCTAGGTCCATCAAGACAAAGTCCTGCCATCCTCCCTGGTACCGGATCTAGACTCGGCCTCTTCCTGAGCAAGGTCCTGAGCTTCCAACTCACCATGACGTGGGGCTCAGACAGACAGGCTCGGTGGCCTGGCGGGGACTAGGGTTGCGTACAGATCCCTTCGAACAGGGCCTGGCACACAGCATGTGGGAAGTTTAACTACTGTTACCTCCTAACGGGTTTCTCTGTGTATTCTCTTGGTTTTTTTCTCTTTAAATAATTTAGACCAAGGCTGAAGGAACAGCAAGAAAATTATTAGCAGGACAAACTGGGAGAAGATATCTAGCACGATACCTGACAGGGACCTAATATCCAGAATATATAAAGGATTCTTATGACACACTCAAAAGACAACTTCAAATAAGCAACAGATCTGAGCAGCCGCTTATCCAAAGAACATAGACAAAGGGCCAATATGCACATCTGCCACTCGGGAAATGCCAACCAAGACCATGGTGAGACCACGCCACACTAGATGGCTAGAATTTTTTTTAAAAAGGAAAGTAACAAACAAAAAGAGCAATAAAAAGTAGCCGGTGAGGATGTGGAGAAACCGGAGCCCGCCGACTGCTGGTGGGAACGGCACGAGGCAGGTGTTGAAGTCTGGTGGTGCCTCACGGGCTGCAGAGGCCCCACGGGACCCCCGCTCCACTGCAGGTATTCAGTGTGCAAAAACGTGGACCCACAAATGTCCATCCCTGGTGAGGGGATAAACTGAGGTCTACCCACAGCGGGATGGGTTCAGCCCCAAGGAAGGATGCAGCAATGCAGCCAGGCCATGTGCGGGTCTTGAAAACACGGCCCCAACACAGAAGCCAGCACCAGAGGCCCCTATTATGAGACCATTTACACGAACCGTGCAGAACGGGCAAACCCAGAGAGAAAGCGGCCTCATGTATAGATTGCCTGGGCTGGGTGGGGCAAGGGGCTTCATGCCGCGGGCTTCCTTCCAACTGAGGGTGACCGCACACTTGCAATAGGCGAGTTTTATGGTAAGTAGTTTATGTGACTTTAATCTTGTTTTGTTAACCAAGCAGAAAACAAATCAGCTAAGAGTCGCCTGACTTCAGTGCAGAATGAAGAATGCTCACGTCTCTGAAAGGCACAGAGAGGAGGTAGGGACACCCTGAGAGCACACTCTTCCCAGGACAAGACTCAGTGCAGGGCATCCACCTCTTTCTGCTCCTGGGAGCCCACCTGTAGCAGTGGCCGGGCTCTGTCCGGCCTGCGCGGCCCGCCCGCTGGTCTGCCGAGGCCTGGGAGACCCAGGTGACGCGGAAGGAGGACACGCCGGTGACGCGGTCGTAGTACCGCTTCTTGACCTTGCCACAGTCCACCACGTACTTGATGCCTGGGATGGTGAGGGATGTCTCGGCCACGTTGGTGGCCACAACACACAGCCGGGTGCCCTCGGGAGGAGGTTTGAAGACCTAGGATTAGGCGGCAGGAAGGTTGCTAAAGGAAACACCGGAACCAGGAAAGAATTCATGGACAGAGCGTGGGGGCAAAGCCAGGATATTTCCCTTGACTGGAGAGAGGTCAGCGAGGTGGTCGCAGTCCGGGGAGTGATGAGGTGGGCAAATCCTCCCCCACACCCGGTCAAAAGCTCCTAGGGGAGTGTCTCAGTTCCCCAAGCAGGCCATCCCATACTCTCAAAACCCAGGGACTCTGGCCGATGGGCCACCGAGAGTCCTGTGCCCAACCCAGTGTGCGCCCCAGGCCCTGCACTGTACCTGTGCCTGCTTCTCGGGGGCCAGCAGAGAGTAGAGGGGGAGCACGTGGAGCGGGTGCGAGGCATCCGACTGCCCATCTGCAGGGAGAGGAAGGTTGCTGGCACCCGACATGCCCAGGGGCAACCTCTTTGTTGGTGAGGTCCCTATGCCAGCCTGGCTGCCAGGGGGCTCAGCCAACCCGCACAACTGGTAGCAAAGCCTGGGAGGAAGGCTGAGAGGCCCCAGGTACCCCCATCCCCTGATCTGACCACCACTGCCCTGTCACAGAACATCCTCCTTAGAAGGGCTGGCCATGGGCCCTACAGCTCTCTGGGGAGCCTTCTGCTGGACACGGGGTTGCTGGGTTGGTCTCCATACAGAGAGGACACTCCCAGCAGCCCTGAGACGTGCGTTCACCCAGCAAAGCTGAGCCCAGGGTGGCTTCCCCAGAACAAACAACACAGCAGATACTTAAGGGCTTACTGTGTGCCAGGCACACAGGGGACAGCAGGAACAAAGCGACCCCAGCCTTGCTTACAAGGGGCAGAGACCTCCAGGTGCGCAGCCTCGCTGGGAAACACTGAGGGCATGACACGGAACTGGGGCCTACAACAGGGCCTGGTGGTAAGCACGGGTGCAGCGGACAC
This sequence comes from Solenodon paradoxus, assembly GCA_004363575.1. Classification (NCBI taxonomy): domain Eukaryota; kingdom Metazoa; phylum Chordata; class Mammalia; order Eulipotyphla; family Solenodontidae; genus Solenodon; species Solenodon paradoxus. The sequence continues at coordinate 71,740 of RJWH01004603.1, read as the reverse complement.
TTGTTGAACGAACTGAACAAATCTGGAGGCAGGAGGACTTGCCAAGGTCATACCTCTGTCTGCTCCATCATCCCCTAGGTCCAGGTCCAGGTCGGAGCCCAGGGCCCCTTCCTCGTCGTCCATTTCTGCCTCCCTGTCCTCCTCGCCTTCGCCCACTGGCAACACCAAGTAGTTGTCCAAATTGATCTGGGGCAATGTCTACGGTCAAGAAGACAGCAGTTCCAAGGGTTGCAGTGACCCTGGTGGAAGAGACTCATAAACCCCTCAGGCTGTGACCCTGAAGGTCGTACAACCTCTTTGTGCCTTGGTTTCCTGTTGAAACGGTGGGGATAGTCATAGGACCTCTCTCCAGACTGCTCTGAGGAGTCTGCTAGCTCCCACACTACCCATGCTGCGTGCAGTGAACGCAGCAGAGCCGGGGACACAGTGAAGACACTGCAGCCTGCCGTCGACAAGATGCAGGTGCTGGGGAGACCAACAGCCAGCCAGCCCCTTGCTCTGCCTCTCCCCCAATCTTCATAAACATTAAGAGGTCCTCTGCCCTTGTTCTACTTGCCCTCCCAGGGAATCCTTGTAGAAGCTTCTGGAAGCTTCCTTTTGACACACAGCACAGGGAACCTTGAATGTTTCAAATCATAACCCATTCTGCAGTCACTGGAGCACCATCCAAGTGAACTTCCACAACCAGAATGTTCTAGAATCACACTGTCCAATACCTATAAGCAGCCTTAGGCAGCTTCCTAAGTAACTGAAATGTGTCGAATGTGACCAAGGAACTGAATTTTTTTTCATTTTAACTAAATTTACATGCACACAGCCACATGGGGCTGGTGGGCGGCCACCTACTGGACAAGGCAGCACAGAGCTGAGCGCCCCACGAGTGTCCACGCACCATGGCCTGAGCCTTCTTGGCCCTCGCCCGCGACTTCTTGAACATCCGCATTTCCTCCGCCGAGCCTTTCTGCTGTTCCTTTTCTGGGAAAGAAGAGCAAGTCGGGGAGGGAGGCAGCTTGTGGCCAGGCCCGGTTTCCCCGACTCTGCCCTTCACTGCCCGGGCCATGGTCACTGTGTGGGTGACGAGTGTGGACAGGAGGACAGGAGAACTGCCGCAGGAGACTCCGAAGCCTCCAGGTGGCTTCCTGGAGGCGTCTTACCTGGAGGCCTGGTTCTGGCGTGCGGAAAGGCGTTCCTGAGCCTGCGGCACAGCCCGTGCACCTCTGCCTGCCCGGTCAGGAACACCAGGATGCCTCCTGCGGACGGGGGAGACCCTCCGTGAGCCAACGTTTCTTCACGGCTGTCCACCGAGCCCCACTCTGGGAGCGAGGCGGGTGCAGGGCCAAGCAGACGCAGAGCCCGACGGGCAGGGCCGCCGCTGCCCAGGCGCCAGGTGGCTGCGCAGCTCCACTCCGGGCAAATGCCCGTGAGAACGTGGAGGGGCACAGACAGCCTGGACACAGATGTTCCTGGCAGCACTGCTCACAGGGGCCCGGGGGTGGAAACAACCCACGTGTGCCATCAACGGGTGGAGGGAGAAAGAGAATGTGCTCCCTCCGTGCAGAAGAGGGAGACTGCAGAACACAGGCTGAGCACCAACACGGCTCCAGCACAAAGAACCTGGAAAACACGATGCTGAGTGGAAGGATATGTGACAGGACTCCTCTCCTGCGAAGCACCCAGAGCAGGCAAATCCAGAGACAGAGTAGCTGGATGGCTGTCAGGGACTGGGGAGACACGGGATGGGAGGTCATTTCTAAGGAGGACAGGATGAAAACTTGGGTGCCAAAAAAAGGAACAGGGCGTGGGGAGGGTGGGAGGCAACGGACTGAGGGAAAGGAGAGGAGACATACAGGAGAAAGGCCACAGAGGTGGGTTGGAGCCTTAGCCACATAATCTGTGTGTTGACCTTCATTTCTGGTAAACTGAAGCTGTCCCTGTTAATGCTGCTTCACTCCGACACCAATTCTTTCTCGCAGAAAAGGTCAAGCTCATTTACAGAACCCCAGCAGGTAAGTAAGGGGCAAGTGGGGATGCGGTAAAAACTAAGGGCCGCAGGTTGGGGTGTGGGCACCTGGGACGCAGACAAAGGCTCCTGGCCCACCCCGCTGCTCACTGGGCCTCACACCAGGGCCTGCACCCCAGGTCTGAAGGGGAGCCCGACTTCCTCCTGGCCAGAGCCTCACCCGCAGGCAGCATGCGGTGGATCTTGCAGACCTTCCGGAAGCACTCGCCACTGTAGTCCTCCAGCGGCGTCCGCTTGTTGAAGTGCACGGTCACGGGGAACTGTCTGGACTCCACCTAGAGACGCCCAGCATGCAGCGTCAGCAGGCTCGGCCTTCCTAACTCTGACCCGGTCAGCCTGCTGCTCACAGGTGCTGACGCCCCTCAACACTGCCGCCCGCCCTGCTGCAGGGCTGGGCCTCTGCAGAGCCCCAGGCTGCCAGCTTACCTTGATGACCGGGGGCGGCTTGGCGAAGAGCCGCTGGTTCTGGGTGAAGTCCTCCACCCGTAGCGTGGCAGACATGATGAGCAGCTTCAGTGGCAGGCGTCTCTGTGGGACCCCAGTCTGGTGACCCACAGCCACCCAGGTGGAGTGGGGAGACTTCTGTCCTGGGATCCCCTCCTCCCATCCACCCCTCAGGCCCCTTCTGAAAACGTCGGCTACTAGTAGGCTCTCCTCTCCCAGGTTAGGAGACCCTAAAGCTCTGACGCTGCTGACACCCACAGGAGATGGTGTCACAGCAGCAGCCAGGAGACGACAGGGCCAGCGTGAGCCTGGGCCTTGGGGCTCCTGGCACCCCAGCTAGCTGGCCTACCTTCGCCCGGAGAGTTACGATGCGGGATAGGAGGCCAATGAGGATGTCGGTATACACGCTCCTCTCGTGGGCTTCGTCGATGACCACCACCTTGTATCTCAGCAGCAGGAAGTCCTGGGAAGGGGCCAGTGGGTAAGCCAGCCTGGCCCAAGTCACCCCAGGGTCATGTCGCACTGAAAGACCCGTCTAGCTGGCTTGCCGTGTTGGTGCTCAGCCTTTTTGTTCTGCAGTCTCCCTCTGCTGTACGGAGGGAGTACATTCTCTTTCTCCCTCCACCCATTGATGGTGCATGTGGGTTATTTCCACCACCCTGGAGCACTTGGTCTGGGGTCCTACTCTGTGACCTTGGGCAAATGACTTCATGTCCCTGTGCCTTAGTTTCTTCATCTATAAAATGAGAACAAGAGGACCCACCTCGAGGGGTCATAGTGACATTCTGGTGACAACTATTATGTAAAATGCACAGCACAGGGCTGGGCCTGGAGAGAAAACACCAGATAGAGGGCAGCTGCTATTTATTAGCACTACCAGATGGGGACCCACATGCCACAGAGAGGCCACTGGACCCCAAACCATGTTCAGTCACCTTCCTGGGAGATCCTGGCTGGCCTTGGAGCACTCCCTAGAGACCCCTCCCCAGGGGACACCACACAGTGAGTGAGAGAGAACTGTGCATTTGGACAAAGCACAGGCTGTGACCCCAGCTCACATAAGAGCACCTCGAGACCCCTACAATGCCCGCTCTCCTGCTTCACACAACTCCGACATCACACATCTACGTGTCAGGAAGGTCCAGCGGGCCTTGTGCCTCAGGGGACCAAGACAGCAAAGGGGCAGGCCTTGTAAAGCCCAGAGACGCTGGCTGGAGACCAGGTTAATAGAAAGTAAGGCCTAAAAAGATTAAATAAGCTGCCCAGAGGCACACAGCAGTACTGTGGTCCCTGATTTGACGACAGTTGGTATGCTGAGTGCTCATACCAAGGTGACATCCCAGGTCCTCCCCACATTCAATGGCCCCGGAGACCAGCAACCGACCTTCTGGATTTCTTTGAGTAACACACCATCCGTCATGAACTTGATTTTCGTCTCTTCTGTCACGTTTCCTTCATAGCGGATCTGGTAGGAGACTACCCTGTAGGGACAGCCTAATGAATCCCCAGAGTCAGGGGCAGCAGAGCCTGAATGTGGTGGGCTGCAGAGCCCCGGCCTCCAGCGTGACGCGAGGGAAGCTGTCGAGGCCCACAGATGAGCACACCAGCCATGCCATACTGGCAGGAGCAGAGTGGACACCAACTGTAAAGGCTTCTTAGGAGACAGCTGGAATCTAAGCCTGGACCAGAACATTCTGTTATGAGCTACGTGTTAGTCATGATGAAGATACTGCAATTGTGTCCTGGAGATCTCATCTTATAAGAGTCCTGGGTGTGCCCTGGTAGCTTAGCGGTTAGATCTGCAGCCTTTGGCTGGCACAGTTCACATACAAGGACCAGGGCTCCCAACCTGGGGTTGCGGGGAGCAACCAAGATGGAAAAGTAAATAAAAAAAATAAAGTGTTTCCTCCTCCTCTCTCTTCCTACCTGCCTGCCTACTCGCCTTCACTCCTGCCTGCACCTTTCCTTTAAAACAAAACAGAGTCCTCGTCTTCTAGAGCTGCATGGAGAAATGTTGAGGATGAGATGTGAGGCCACGTGCAGACAGCTGCGTGGACAGCTCCTGCAGTTGGCACTTGGGCACACGGGAGCTCTGTTTTCATACAGGCCTGAAATGTCACTGGGGAGAAGACACTCTGTGTCCCTTTCAGACCACAGTGACGTGTCCCCTGTGAGTCTCAGGTCAAGAGTCTGGTGAGGCTCAGGCGTCTGCATCACAGACATGGCCCCAAGTTCTGTAGTCAGCGCTGCACGCACTTTGTTCAACTATGGCCAGGACAAAGGACCTTCGTCAGAACCTTGCGTTTCAGTTACCTTGGAGCACTACGAACTCATCACTGCCTAACCAGTTGCTCTGCCTGCTCTCCCCTGTAAGGGCCACCTGTCCCGTGTCCATGAGTGACGAGGGCAGCCCAAGGGCGAGACTAGCTTGTCTGTGCTCCAGAGCCTGCTGCCCAGTATGTGGGAAGCCCTCTTGCAAGGGAGACCCCTGTGCTTCGACATAGAAGTGACGCTGACACCAGCACTAGTGGACGAGGGCCCACATGCTGCTCTACTCCTCCTGACAGCTGATGGGCAAGGCCACCGACCACTCCCCACTGCTCCATAGGGAGGCAGGGCCCTCACCGCTGTGATAGATTCATCTCCTTGGCCACTCGCTGGGACATGGCCATAGCAGCCACACGGCGGGGCTCTGTGACACCAATGATACTGCCATCACTGGAGGAAGAAGAACACATTAAGAGCCGTGTCAAGAAGTCACAGGCAGTTCCCGGTTCAGGATACAGAGCACAGAGGTGGCCCTCATCCAGGGTGACAGTACACATGTCCAGCCTTAACAGCAAATGGGAGCAGCCACAGACTGCGTCACTTCACCACATGCATGAATTCAAGCCAGGGAGTGAAGGTCGGGGGTCAGCCCATAGGGCAGTAGCCTGACATGGCCAAGCACCTGCTCCTTCAGACAGAGGCCCCACCGGGGATGGGGCCGCCACCCAGCTGTGCAAAAAGACTTCACACAGCGGGCCGAGGATGCTCCTCTAGGCACAGCCCTGCTGACAGGGTGGGGCTCTGGTCAGAGCCTGAGAACCTAGATTTGGAGTTGGCCCCACAACTGTTAAGGGGCTTCCAGGGCCTAAGATGACTGGACAATACCATCAGGGATTTGGTACGAGCCAGCAGAGGACAGCCCCATCCCCAATAAACACAGAGAGCTGAGTCACTTGGGCCTGTGACGCCTTGTTCCTGTGACGCCTTGGGGTTGGACTCTGAAGGCTGGAGCCCACTCCCTGACCTCTCCCCTCACCCCCTTTCCCTTTGCTGAAGGTTTGTGTCCTCTCATTGCCACATGTCACAGCTGTGGGAATGACCATGGGCTGGGTCTTGGGAATATTTCTAGCAAAAAATCAGAACCTGGGAGTGGTCCTGGGGTCCCAACACAACCCTGTATGGCAGGGACTGTGATTTCCCATCTCATAGCTGAGGCGCAGAGAGTGTAAGCAGCTTGTCCAAAGTCCCACAGCGCATGAAGGGAAGTCAGGACTGGACGTGGGAGTCCATGTTGAAAGGACTCCTGGGGACAGTGCAGCCGGCCCTTACCTGCTGTAGCCTGCTTCGTAGAGGAACTGGGGCACCTGTGTGGTCTTCCCACTGCCGGTCTCACCGCACACAATGACGATGGGGTGCTCGGCCACTGCCTCCATGATCACTTGTTCTTCAGAGAGAATCGGAAGCTTTAGCCGTTCTTCCTGGCGAGAGATGTTGGTGCTCAGGAAAAGGGGGGATCAAGCAGAATGGCTGAGGGATGAGGGGCCCCCGGAGAAAACAAGGCTACAGAGCGGGCAGCCAGCACGCGGACAGCACCCAGCTACAGAGAACAGGAGCCCTGACACCCAGGGAGGGAGAGCTGGGGGAGGGGCAGAGAGCTGTGGCTCATGGGAGACAGACATGGGCTGGGACCTTCGGAGCGTCAGACCCCGAGTCCTGCGGACAGCCTGGCCAGTGCAGAACATCTAGTTTAGGGCGCAATCAGGTGGATAAAGAGCCTGGTGCTAATCTCAGTCAACTCGAAGATGTGCCACAAGGAAATTCCTCTCCAAGGCACCCACAGAGAAGAGCGACCTTCAAAGCACCGATCCTACAACCCATGGCAAGAAGCGTATTTTGCAGTGTCCCGTGTGCGCACACACAAGACACACTACAGGAGGAGTTCTGTGAACGCGGCCTACCTCGTTCTGTGTGAAGCTCGTGGAACCCTCGTTTTAAGAAACCCAGTTGCAGTCGTACTCTATTGCATTCGTTAAAAAAATGCTGGGCTCGCTTTAGTGAGTTAGTGAGGCTCGATGTCGGCCCCGGGGGCACAGACCACATAAAACCAAGGACCCAGTTCACAACCTAGAGCCTCGAAGTGGGGAACCATCAAAATGAACAAATATGATATTTTCCTCCCACCGTCCTTCAAAAAAAAAAAAAGAAAAAAAAAAGAAGAAAGAAATATATTAAAAAAAAAAAAAAGCAGCCTCTCTTGGCCCAGTCACAGTATGACTTCAGAACGCAAACTGCCCAAAAGAAATGTGCGCGCACCTCCCAGAAGGGCAAGAACGCTTAAAACAGAGAAAAGAGCAAAAGTTAAACATAACCCAAGTGTCCAGCAGAGAAGATGTGCACTGCACTGTACACAGACCGGAGCGCCACGCAGCGTGGGCCTCAGCTGTGTGCAGGGATGCAGATAAGTAAGCCCCTCAGTGCACAAAGCTGACTGACAAAAAGCAAGGCACAGGAAAAGGTATGACCCTATGATGTTCCTAAAAACAGGCAGGTGTGCCCTCTGGCCAAAACAAGGCAACATGCACCCTGGGCTCGCGTTCCGGGCCAGAGAGAACACCGAGGTGTATGGGAAATAAGTAAGTAAAGCGCGAGCAGGCAAACCTGTGCACTAGATGTATGGCATCGCGCACATGGGAGAAGGCAGGGGTGGAGTCGGGCCCCCGAGCAACTGCGGGAGCAGAGCCCCACGCCACCACTGGCCACAGAAAGCATGGGGCCATGATGTTACCTTGTCGCAAACCCTGTGGCATGAAATCAGGGGGCACTTCTGGGCTGTCTGTGAGCCGTAAGCCTACCCCAATCAATACTCCATACAGAAATACACACATGTACCTCTAACTCAGATTAATTTCATTAAATTCTACTTTTTGTTATTGGGAACCATGCACTGGTATTTTCTAATTTTTCATTAAAAGAGGGGGAAAAAAACAGGGAGCTGGCCACATCCCACCTGCTTACACAATCCAACTCAGTGTCTGAAATAGCTGCTCAGGAGCTCCCGCCCAGGGACTTTGCTCATGAGGGCAGACCCCTACCTCTCAGCTCCTGCCGGTCCCTTAGCTCTCAGCCTGGGGCCTCTCCCGAAGAGGAGAGGGCCCCTGGGGTCCCCATCACGACAAACCATCTTTCCCCATTTGTGACTGTGGCTGATGCCTCCTCTGCTGGACTGAAAACTCCAGTGGCTGCAGACCGGTCCACTTCTGGCTTTCAGCACATGCTGAGTGAAGCATGTGGATGACGGGAACCTTGGGATTCACACCCCTAAATCTTTTCATCCTCTGAGTGATCCACCGAGTGAGACACTCTCACTAGACAGGGAAACCAGGGTCCAGAGAAGCAGAGACCAAGGTGGACAGGGCAGCCCCAGGATACAGATGCAGAGAGGCCCAGGAATGAGCTAGGAGAGAGGGGACCAGATTTGATCCCGGGTTAACTGACCCCACAATACCAGCTCTTGTTGGACAAGTGGCCGCCTGGACCAGACCCATGACTGAGACCAAAGGTGAGGGTGAGCAGACCAGGGATAGAAGCCATGCTGTGCTGGGCTGGCCACTGGCAGAACCTCCCTGGTTCCAGAGGACAGAGGCGCAGGAACAATGCAATGGCCCAGGCACAGCCGGCCCTCTGCCTGCATCCTCCGCCCACTGTGCTGGCCTGTTCTTACCTCGAGCACCCCATTATACCCCCAAATAGCAAACCTGCATTTCAGGGGAGCGAGTCACAGGAATGAAGACAGCGGGCTTCAAGGGGGGCCTGGCCAGGGCAGGGGCAGGGGCAGGGGCTGTGGCTGTGGCCAGGGGAGCGGCGGGGGTCTTGGCTGGAGAGGGCTGACTGCTGGGCACCAGGCTCTTGTCCCCACTGGGCAGATGTGCTGCCGCTGTTGCAGCACCGTTGTCCCCCCACTCCTGGGCTGGGCCCTCCTCCAGGTCAGACGCCACCGAGCTCTCAGATTCCTCATCTTCTGGATCCTGGTGGCGACGCTTCCGGCAGGCCCCGCTGAGGCTGCTGATCTTCTCTGGACCCGGGACCGCCACCTCATCACACTTCCTGTTGGGAAAGACAGACATCAGGCATAGCCCAGATGGCCCACTGGACCAAGGCAGCCTGGGGCCACGTGCTGCAAAGGTCAGAGGTGAAAACTTCTTCCTCATTGCACTCAAATGTCATTTCACAGGGAAACCCCGTCCCTGGCCCTGTAGCCCCGAACCCCTCTCCTGGCTCCCTCCAGCTTCTCTCCTGCTTTAGTGTCTGCTCCAAGCACGATATGACTGCTTTTATCCACCCCGCCTCCCCACAATGTGAACTCTTGAGGGAAGAGACTTTACTTTTTGTGTGCTGCTCACCTCCAAGGGCTAGGAGAGTGGTCACATAATAAGCATGTCTAGTGCACAACAGAGCCAGCAGGGCCAGGTCGGGACAAAGGTCAGTGAAGGGAGCAGGTGGCTGTCAGACAGCAGAGAGGGTCTTGGGGTGGGTGGGGGTGGCAGGTACAGGCTGCATCTGCAGGAATGCCAGCTGCTGTGGTCAGATCATCTGACTGATCAAGACCAGATTTTACGGTAAAATTCCCTAATTCTTAAATGGTAGCTATACTGGGTTGAACGGACACCCCCAAATTTATGCCCACTGGAGACTCAGAATGCAATCTAACTTGGAAACAGGGTCTTTGCAATTAGATGTAATTAGTTAAAAGAGGGCACACTGGCACGCCCTGGCAGCCTAGCAGATAACGTCATTGGACGTAGTTCACACACATCCCAAGGACCCAGGTTCGACACGTAGGAGTTAGGGGAACAACTGGAATAAAAAGCTAAATAAAATAAATGAATGTTTCTTCCTCCTCTCTCTTCCTGCCTCCGCTCACTTTCATTCCTGCTTCCACCTTTATGTAAAAAAAATAAATAAAGAGATGAGGGCATACTGATTCAGGGTGGGCCCTGCATCCAATAACTGGTATCTTTACAAGCAAGCAGAGACCCAGACAGAGAGCCTGGGGAGGTCGCCATGTAGAAACATCGCCAAGGCAGCCTCGAGACGCTCGGACAACATGGGACAGATTCTCCAGCCTCCAGAAGGAATGGAGTCTGAAAACACTTAGACGGCGGACTTCTGGTCTTCAGAGCCAGGACAGACTGAGCTTCTGTTATGTTAAGCCACCCAGGTTGTGGAGGCTTCACAGCAGCCTCAGGAGACCAATATATTGGCCAAAGCTCTGAATGCATTAGCACACCAAAGCTGCTAATGGGCCAGTCCTAGTCCTGGATGGCAGGCGGCGATCTCTAGCCTGATCATCTGGGCATGAGCTGGAAGAATCCCTACGTTGGACAACACCGACATCACTGGAGTAAGCTTTGCTCCCATGTGCACTGGGATATGCAGCAACATCTGGGCCACCAGCGATATTTTACATGTGAGCCTTTGCAAATCTCTCTTTTCCTAACTCCAGGAAACCTGGTGATCTGTGAGCCCTCCCAGGGGCCTGGCAGGAGAGGCGGAGCAGCTTACTCTTTGGTGTGGTAGAGGCGGTCGCCGGCGCCCAGCTTGGACGTGCTGTACAAGAGCTTCATCTCTGCTTCCGAGACCTGGACTTCGCTCAACTTCTGTAGCATCTCTGCTCTCTGGGGAAGGCAGTGAGCGTTAGCAGGAACCTGAGAGTCTGCATCAAATTTCAGCGTCGCTAACACCTACCTCTTTTTAAACAGTTCACGTGCGATCAATCACACTGCTGTGTGGTGTGCTCACACCCGGGCTCGGCAAGCAGGGATGACTTCCGACCCCCTCCAGGGGTCTGGGGCTGGACAAGCAAGGCTCTCTGTGTCACCTTGTATCACGGTGACAGAATCCCGACTCTCCAGATTCCCAGCACGGGAAGCGGAGTGACCTAGTGTTCCTGCACCACGGCGCTCACAGCTGTCTCGGGGGCAGGGCTCTGCCCGTGTGAGAAGTGTCCCCCAGGTGAAGTGGGCGGGGGCAGCTGGTTCCTTCTCCCTGGCTGAGCATCTCACAAATTGTTGTTTTGTTTCTTAAAATTATACCTATCCACTGTATATGTGCTTCTGTATAAATGTTACCCTGCTGAGGTGCCCCGGTGGCTTAGCAGTGAAGTCCACGTGCAGCTCAAGATCTGGTTCATGACTCGAGGGGAGTCTGGGGGCTGGGAACACAAACGGGAAGATCACCTGAACAAATGTTTCTTCCTGTCTTCTTCCTGCCTGCCTGCGTACTCACCTTCATTCCTGCCTGCACCTTTCCTTTAAAAATGTTTTCACTGTCACTAAACGGATAGGCCAAGGGAAGAAATGCCGCACAGGACTTGAACAGGACACACTCCAGATGGCACGTCTGTCCCACACTGACACTCCGGGGCTGACGTGGTGTGCCTGATGGGGACCCATGCCTCGCCTGTGGGACCCAGCCTGCATGGTGAGAGCGTCAAGCACGTCTCATGAAGCCTCTAGGTCAGGGCTTCAGGCTCTGCCGCACTAAAGTGTCAGGCGTGATCATTTCTGCAGCTCTGCATGCTGTCAGCTGATGAGCAGCACCAGGCTCTGCCCATGAGATGCCAGCACTACCTCCCCAGCAAGTTGTCACAACTGTGTCCCCAGACTTGGCCAATCTGGTGGTGGGCGTGGGCTGAGATTTACCGCCCTGGATCCAAATCCCCACTGCCAGGAGATTCAGAGGTGAAGGAGCATGCTTCACTCAACACCACAGAGGCAAATCGAAAGCTCGGAAGAATCCAGACCCTGCTACATGCAATGACAAACCACTCAATTTCTTCAACAAATGTATCACAGGGGACAAACAAGAGATGGTTAGGGCAGCACCTATGCAGTACTGGGAATCTGATTATTTACTATTTGGTGATTTAAAAGAAATTTAAGTATGCTAGGTATTTTAAATGGTCCTTATTTTAGAGATGTCAATGGAAATAGTTATGAATAAAATGTTATGCATAGTGTGGAATGGCATCTGCTCTCTGAATAGATATGTCCCAGAACATGATCTTATTTGGAAAAAGGGTCTTTGCAGATGGAATTAAGTTAGAAGATATGGGAGATGAGATTATCCTGGATTATCCAAGCAGATCTTAAATCTAAGACAAGTGTCCTTATAAGAGATGGCCACCAGAAAGAGGCAGAGACAGGAGGGATGTGGCCACAAATTAAGGACCAGGTGGAGTCACCAGGAGCGCTCCCGCTCCCTGTTCCTCTGGAGCCTTCAGAGGAAGCCAGACTTCTGGTCACCAGAACTATGAGAAAAGACAGTTCTGTTGTCTGAAGTCATCCAGTTTGTGGTCACTTGTTGAGGGAGTCCCAGGAGACTAACAGATTTGTGATAACCTGAGCTCTGGCCCAGGAGGAGAAAGGGACCAGCAGAGAATTGGATCCACAGCTGACCAGCATGGTAACTGCAGGAGCTGGTGATGGCTGCCCCAGAGTTCAAGACCCTAGTCTCTCTACTTTCAGAGGTGTCTGAATTTCCCCTTACACATTTTCTTCCTTAAAAAAATTAAGGGGAAAAAGATTGAGATTCTCCAGAATTAATTTTTTTTAAAAAGTGAAAGTGAATAGGGGGGAAAATGAGCACGTTGATCAACTGACGTCTCAGTTAACCTCTTGCCTCAACAGATCTGTACCCATCTAGACTGACAGACTCAAGCAGCACATTGCCAAGGGCCAAAGGTTCTGGGGCTGCATGCTGGATACGGGGTCCGCTAGTCACATGTGCTCGCTCTAATTTAAATTAAGTCATATTTAAAAATCAACCCCTCAGCTACATTACTCCCATTTCAAGTGCTCAGTAACTATACATGGGCAGTGCCTACTACACTGGGCCATATAGTCGGAATATGTCCTCCATTCTGGAAAGTTCCAGCCAACAGTCCTGATGCTGAGACTGTAAGGTGGGACACAGACCCCTAGCTCTCTGCACCCTAGAGCAGGTAAGCTGACCTGATGGATGGGCATACCTGGTTCTTTTTCTTCTTCTGTTCTAAGATTTTCTGCAGAACCTTCCGCTCTTTCTTGGTCAGAGGCTTCTTCTCCTTCTTTGACAGGGGAGGGGCCTTGGTCTTCTTTTTCTTCTTCCCCGGCAGGACGAGTGCATTGCTGGCATCAACTCCTTTCAATGTGCCCTTATCTAAAAAGACAGCTTGCCTCACCCACTGCCCTGGGGATCAGGGCATGCAGACACCTACAATATCCTAGATGCCATGTTAACACTGCGTCGTCCCCTTCCCCTGTCCCGGTACAAGCTTCCCGAGACAATGCACAGGAACAAGGGTGCAGGCCTGTCTTGGCGGCACCTCCATGCCGGTGTGGATGGAGTGGGAAGAGGGACTGACATTTAACAAGCAACCAGTAAGTGAGTCATCTCGAATCGCAGCACGTGCTCTGACAGTGCCCCTCAACAAGGGTCTGCTTTCAGGGCGGTAGGGAAGTCAAACTGCCAGGTTCTTTCAAGAGTGTGTGATGACGACTGGGTTTGTGTCCTCTTTACTTTAAATGCCACAGTTTTAAAGAATACGGTGGAGAGCAGTTCTTTCCACCCGCTACCACAGAACATGCAAGCAGTACTGACCTTTCTACTCACTGCTCAGGCTCTGCACGGCCTCAATTATGTCACAGAGTGTAGGAGAGGCTGTATGACCCTCATTAAAAAGGAGACGGCACTATGGTGGCACAGTGGTTTGGTCCGCCACCTCTGGCTGGCATAGTCCACATACACCCCAAAGATCCCAGTTCCCGCCCAGGGACCAGGGAAACCAAGGTGAACGACTAAGTAAGATAAACTGTTAATAAAGTGCTTCTTCCTCCTCTTTCTTCCTTCCTGCTTTTCTCATTATGAAAAGACACTGGCGTGCCCTGCTGAGTAGCAGTTTGGTGAGTCGCCTCCTCTGGAGTGGTGTCCTTGTACATCCCAAGGACCTGGGTTCATGTCCCCGGTCTGAGGGGATCAATGTGAACAACTAAATAAAAATAAAATGAAGTGCTTCCTTGTTTCTCTCCCCGCCTGAAAAAATAAAAACAACCTTCCCCAAATCTTTGAGACCAAGAGAAACTGGCTTTGATCACCCAGTTCCAACTGTCAGCCAGGGGTCTAGAGGTGTCACCAAGTGTTCAGCTGTCCCTGTCACAACACAACAATGCTGCCCATCACAGTACTTGTCACATCTCCACTGTTTTTCTATACTTCTCGAAGCATTCTGGTTTCAGTCACTAATGTTTTCCCCAAACGCCATCCCTGAAACTCTGATAGCAGGTGGGATGTGGATTCCTTCCAGGCTCACTTTACAGATTAGAAACTGAGGCACAGAATTGCTCTTCATCTCCCAGCCTATCATGCGCACAGCTGCTGAGCAGGGAATTCAGACTTTATTCCCACCCTGACTTTTCCTGTAACTTCATTGCCTTCCTTGACCAACCAATGCAGAAGGTGCCAGTTAGCAGGTTGTGGGAAGAAGGCCTCTCCAGCGGTCCTCCCTTTCTCCCTCTCTGGCATCAAGCCCCACTCTTTCCTAGCACCTAAAATGCTAGGACCTCAGGGAGCAGAGAGCAGGAAGGACTCAATTCTGGAATGTCTCTGGGGTTAGGGGCCTGCTAAATGACCCAGAATTCACTCAATCACTTCACCCCACACTACGCTGAAACTGGCCACTCGAGGTCACCGAAGGCTGGGCCAGTGTTAACTTCGCAGTCTGTCTTCCCCTCTCTGACCCACAGAAACATCTGACACAGGCTGTGGGTCTTCCTCCTGGCCTAGGACAACCTGGCTCCCCCACTTTGCTCTCCTACCTCACAGGCTTGTCTCCTCCAGGGCTGGACTCATACCCTTCACCACCCAACTCAGTGTCTTTAAATAACATCTATGCAGAGGATTCCTGATGGCTATCTCCCGGGTGACCTTGCTCTCTTGAGCACCAGGCTGCCTGCCCGCCACCGCCCCCCACATTGTATACTCAACAGCCCCCTCCAAAACTACTCATATTCAAAACCAAACTCTTGGTCTCTCCTCAAGATGCTCACCCCTTGCCTTCTCCAGGGGTTGGGTCCAAAGCCTTGGGAGTCGTTCCTGACACCCACAATATTCTCATCCAGTCGGCCACCAATCCTGTCACCTTCTCTTCAAGATGTATCACTTTGTCCAAGAGTCAACTTGAGTCTGAATGAATGTACTGAACAGCCTCCTAACCACTTCCACCTCCTTGGTTTTATATTTGCCTTCTACCGCTTTTCTCCATTAGAGCAGTTAGCAGGTGATGAACTTAAGCCGTGTAGTGTCCCTCTGCTTTGCGCCCTCCCATGGCCAGGTCCACACCATGACCCACGAGTACCTACTGCCCCTACTTTTCCTTTCTATCAGCCATTCTAGGCACCTTCAGGTCTTAACTCGGAAAACGACTTCTTCAAGCAGGCCTCCCTAATCAAGTGTTTACTCGGAGCACAGCAACCCAGCCAAATCTCTTCTGCTTATGTCTTAGTATTTTTATCCACACGGGTGTTTTCCTGTTTATCTTTCTGATCTCCTCCCAGGGGCATGCAGATTCAGAAGGCAGGGAAATCTCGTTATGTCTCCCAGAATGGTGCCTGTAACACAGTGGACACTCCTCCTTAAGGAGTCTGGGCAGAAATGTCAAGCGGCCTGGAGCTGGGCAGTCAGGGCTGGACCGAAAAAAGCGTACCTAGTGATCTGACAAGGAAATAAATTATAAGGGAAGCCTTCGGAATGGAGAGAATTACCTCCGTTTCTTGCCCTAATTTCCTATGTCAATGGACCCCAGCGCGAGAAGCGCCGGCTAGATGTGGGACTGTCACTGACCCTTCCCTTCCTCCTTTTTGAGGGGATTCTCTCGAGTGCCCCGCCCCAAACTCGGGGTTGCAAGACACAAGTCCGGAGGCTCATAGGCCGGGCTGGCCCGGGGGCGAGGTCACGGTCGGCGCTCCCCGAAACCCCAGTCCGGGTCCGGGACTCCTTACCTTCTAGCTCTAGGCGCACGGGGGGCGGATCTGGGGTACCAGTCGACGGGCCGGGGGCCGCCTGCTGGCGCCCCTTGACGTTGTACCTCCGGCGCAGCTTCCCCATGGCGCCCAGTTATTTTTGGGGTGAGCAGCAGCAAGCCCCGAACTGCAGGCCACGTGGATCCCCGGACCAGCCCGCCGACTTCCGGGCTGCGCTCTCGCGAGAGCTGGAACTAACTGGGAGCCGAGGGGCGGGACTGGAGGCGGGGCCTATTGAAAGGCGGGGACAATTTGGGGTCCCTGCAAACACCTGGTTTGAGCCTAGGATTGTTTTCAAGCGGGCGGTTTAAATCTCTAAATCTGAATTATCTTCTAAAACGAATTTGGCTACTTGGGAGTGAGTGTGTGTTACCTTTTAAAATATGATCCGCCCCTTTTACAAACTTCTTCCTTCCTTTTTTTTTTTTTTTTTTCCTCACCTGCATGTTCTGTAGTTCTTACAGGAAATAATCATTCGTTGTATAATAAGGCACTAAATATTTCTCTTACAAGGACGGACGAACTAAGAATAAGGCATCTACTTAGCAGCTTTCAAATTTTATTACCACAGCATATTGTCTGTAGCACCTTCAGAAATAATGCATTTTCTGAATCCTGTAATTTCCTTGCGAATAGGAGCGTTGTGTTGTGTTTCATTGTTTCCTGTTAAAAACATTCATTCGATAAGGGCAAACATTTAAATTAGATCAAGAAAGGTGAAAAGACTAGGATTTAGAATTTTAGAAGAAACCTAGAATAATATCTTGCTGCTGTGTAAGTAAGCAATTAACAGTTGTTTAATGAATGAAAAGTATGATTGAATTTGGAGAAGTTCCCTTCCCCGGAACCCCCTCAAAAACAAGAACAATCCCGGCAAACACACAGGTGGTGCATGAGAAGATTTAGGTAGTATACCTATGAACATATTCTTAAAGTTAGATATTCATTTAAATGGATTTAGAAGGAAAAGTATAATAACATCAAACTTGTGTTATCATGGATTTTAGTGGTCAGGATGACGCTGATCTACAGTTAGTTCTTAAATTATTTTAATGTAAATAAGAGTGTCCGTTTTTAAATAATTAAGAAGGCGACAGTACAGTCTCCTATATTTTATTCCAAAATCACTTAGAGCCAAAGGATTCTCTCCAGGACATATAAAGACTGTGCCATAAAACAGGAGGAAAAAGATGCACACAAGAACGTGGATATCACAAATATAATGCTGAACAGTGAAGCCAGTCACAAAAGCTCATGCTGTGATTCCTTTTACATAAAGTACAAACAGGCACAATGAGTTCCCTACATTTTAGAGGGGACATAATGAAGGGGAGAGGACAGGGGAGACTTTTTGGGAAGCTGGTGGTTGGTGTTCCAGTGTTTTTCTATCCGAATTATCCTGTGTGTTCAGGTTGTGAAAATTCAGAAACCCACCCCCTCCACCACCTTGTATTTTTGTTGTTGCATCAGAGAGAGAAGAGGAAGAAGAGGAGAGAGGAGGAAAAAGCACTCCATTTATTGTTATTTAGTTGTTCATCCTGGTTGTTCTCCAGGCAGCAGATGACAACCCAGGTCCTTGGGATGTATGTGGATTGCACTTTGGCTGGAGGTAGTTGACCAAACCACTACTCCACCAGGGTGTGCCCAGAAAGGCCCTTTATGATTTGCATATATTTCTCTTTGTGTTTTATACTTAAAATAAATCAGAAGGTACTTTAAAAAAGAAGTTAAATAGCACAAGAAAAAAATGGTCACAGTCAATTCTCAGATGAATAAATTAAATGACTCATAAATATATGCAAACTTCTCCAGGAATCCAACAAAATGTAAGCTCAAAATTTATAATATAGGTATACTCTGGTGGTCTAGTGGTTTAGTCCACCAGGAATAGTCCACATACATCCCAACGTCCTGGGTTCAAGACCTGGGCCTGGGGAAACAACCAAGATGAATTACTAAAGAAAATAAACACTCCTTCCTGCCTGCCTGCCTACAGGAATGAAGGCCATTCCTGGCTGTACCTTTCCTTTCATAATTAAAAAAAAAAATTATGTTAAAATTTTTCACAGTTTGGTTGGCAAACAAAGTTTGAGTTTCCTGGTTGTCTCAAAAAATGTCGTTAGACTTAGGTTTGTTTGACTTCAGATTCAAACAAGACCTTTGCTTAGCATTTAATAAACCCTCCTGACTTTCACATCTTTTACTTGAAATAGCTGGGCTGCTTGTTCCGCAGAATGTCCCACATTCTGGACTTGGCTGATTGCTTCAGCTTTGTTACCAATATCACCTAGGTCCTGTTTCCCATCCAGCTAATAAAGATCAAGGGACTAGGTTATATGCTTTTTTGCAGAGGGAAGAGGGTGGAGTTAGGTCTCTGAAGTCCAGGATGGGAGGGCCACACCTAATCCCAGTTCTAGTTTGTTCTGGATCAGAGCCGTCATAGAACCGAGGGATGGGGATTTAATGTGTCCTTAACATTTTTTTCCTCTTCACTTCCATTTCATCTGGCTGGTTCTCATCATTCTCCACTGAACACTTTTAGAGCCGCCATTACTTTCTAACCTAAGGTTGTAAATTCCATTGTTCTCTGTAATCTTCCAGTTAGGCAGCTTTGGTGATTCCTAAAAGTAAGCACAACTAAGCCATATGTTAGCTGTGGTTTAGCTTGGAGGAAAGGGTCAAGCACCATGTGACAGCTTCTAGTTTTTCCTCCACATCCATATTTCCTGTAACAGATCAGGTTAGTGCTCCAAGTGTTTTGGCTCAAATTCATCACACGTGGTGCTGGCACTTCCTGTTACTAAGACTGGTGATGTCAGGTCAGGAGTACTTGGCTTCAATTTAAAGTTTCTCACCAACGTTTTGCCTCCCCTCTCCTGGATCTGTCATTTCATTAAGGGGTGCAAAATGATTTCCTAATTCTCTCCCTCTCTTTGCATTCACCAGTCTGACATCTCCCAAAAGAATTCTCCCTCCTCAACTATTTTGTAACTTGGAAGTACAGTGCATCCAGCAAGGGCAAGAGGGTGCTTTCCTCTTATTTAGAAATTTCGGAATGAATGGATCACCTGATGCCCTTCCATTGGCAATGAGAGCCCGTACTGAGTCCCAATATGCATTCAGTGAGATGTCTATTCCACCTGTTCCGATCCACATTGGTCATTAATTTTGCTTAGGCCGTGGCAGGTTTTACAGGCATGGGTTGCCATTTACAGAAAAGTTAAAAATAAGAATGCTTAGAAAAAGAAACATGGTTAACCACTCCCCCGGCCCCAGGTCACAGAGGGCTTCCGGGACAAGGTAAGCTCAGAGCGGTGGGGCCCGGGGAGGGTCGGTGAGTGACCGCGTCGGGGGCGGGGCGAGGCGTGGGCAGGGCCGTCGCGTTTTTTGCGCGCGGGGCGGGGCAGGTGGCGCAGCAGCGGCGGCGGGCAGAGGCGGGCGGAGACGCGGCGCGCGGACAGCGAGCGCGCCAACGCGGTCCCCCCGTCCCCGCTCCCGAGCCCGGCGTTCCCCGCGCGGCCCTCGCCTCTCTCCGCGACCCCACACCCCGCCGGCCTCAGGATGGGCGCGCGCGCCTCGGGCGGACCCCGGGTCCGGGCTGGGCTCCTGCTGCTGCTGCTGCTCCTCGGGCTGCTGGCCCCGGGCGCGCAGGGGGCGCGGGGCCGTGGCGGCACGGAGAAGAACAGCTACCGCCGCACGGTCAACACCTTCTCGCAGAGCGTCAGCAGCCTGTTCGGCGAGGACAACGTGCGCGTCGCTCAGAAGGTGGGCGCCGGGCCCACGGTCACCTTGTCCAGGCCGCCGCGCACCTGGCGCCCGAGGCGGGCCTGGGCCGTGCGGGGCCTCTGGGGCTGCCGGCTTGGCCGGGGCGCGGGAAGACGGGTGCTCGGCCTGCGTCCCGGGCAGCCGCCTGCTGCCCCCGGCAGTGGGGTTGGGGCGTTGGGGGCGGCTTCGGCGCAGGACCGGGGTGCAGGGCCTTGGGGCGCCCTCTCCTCCGCCCGGCACTTCTCCTTGGACCTTAGCCCCGGCGGCGGCGCGGCCTCTCGTGTCTGCGCTGACGCGGGCCGCGCCTCTCATTCATTCATCCAGCACCTACTATGACCCAGGCAGTGTGCGGGCCGCCCAGGGGGCGCCCTCTCCGCGGCCCTCTCCGCGCGCCGCTGTGCTCCCCACCACCCCACGTTGCTTCTAGCCTTGCATCCGGACCCACTTCAACAGGCACTCTAGGCCCTTCTTGGGGAAGATATTTAGGCGGGTTGTTTTTTTTTTTTTTTTTTTTTTTAACTTTACAAGAAAGGGAGCGTTGCTCTCTTCTCGGTTGCCTTGGCAGCGTTGCTCAGTGACCCTCTGAGCACCTACTGTGCGCCGGGCCGTTCACCGGAGCGCCGCCCGGGAATGCAGTTCAGCGCCTCTGCACCGGGGCACTAGGGCAGCACAGGTGCCCTGGGCCAGAGCTCACGAGCAGCTCCTAATAAAAGGGAAGTTCATGGGGGACAGTTGTCTGTGGCAATGCCGTTCCTCAGGACAACCCTTGTTCCTCCTTATCAGTTCCCGGCTCGGTGCTCACGCTGGGGGTTTGGAATGGAGAGAAGTTTAGGTTAAATTCCACGCTCTACCACTGGCAAACTGGATAACTTTCGGCAAGTTGAGCCTGTTTCTTTATCCGCTAAATGTTGGTCATAATAATATAGCCTCCACTAGGTTGTCCTTATGACTGCTTGGTATCTTCCAAGGACTTGGTGCCGGGCCCACAGGAACAGCCTGGTCTGAGCCACTGTTACGGTCATTTCCTGGCTTAACGCTGCTGGAAGGACTTTGAAGTTAAAGTTTTTGGTGCTTGAGATGGAGGGGGACGGGGACACAAGACTGTTCAAGTCCGGGTCAGATTGGCTGGATATTTTTATTGGCTAAAAGGCGACATGACTCATTTGTAGGAGAAGGAACTTCTGATGCTCTCTCCTGTGGGTGTGCCTGCGCCTCCCGTGGAGGGTGTGGGGTTGAGGGAGAGCAGGCTTTGTAGGTGGCTTAGGAAAGAAAAAGCAGGACCAAACAGTTGAATGCAGGAAACATTGTCCTGGGCAGAAAGGGTGTGAGCAAGGCGAATTTGCACTTTGCCCCTCATGCGGCCTTGCTCGAGTGATTTGAAGGCAGGAAGCTTTTGTTTTAGAGCCAAAAAACAAATTGTTGATTTGAGAGTAAGCACAGGCGACCTGTGTTTTGAGAGTTTTGTGTGAAATGCCATGGGCATGAAATACAAATTAGATGTCTAAGGAATTTCCTCTGGGTTGATATCAATAAGTCGACTGAATTCTTTCTGCGGAATCAGAGGATCCTGGAGTCAGTTCTTTCTGGGTAAACCAGGGTCTCTGTCTTTAATAGATGACAGCAATCCTGACATATTTGCTCAGAATGCCACATGTTTTTGTAGAGAGTAACTCATTGAATCTTTAGAAAACTGCTTGAGGTAGGTACTATTTCTGTTTCCATTTTGCAAATGAGGAAGCTGAGGCCATGAAGGTGAAGTGACTGGCTTTGCTGAGAGCCAGGCAGGCTGGGTGAGTTGTGAAGTTTGGGGGCGGGGGTGTTTAATGAAACACCCCTTGTGGAATCTAGGGTTTATCTAGAATGAACCCAGCACCTTTTAGTGTGGAACGTGGCATGACTTGTCAGCACAGACACAGGCTTGAATCCCAGCTTTTCTCTGGCTCTGTGACCTTGGGCCATGAGCTTCACCTCTCTGATAAAGGAAAATTGGGGGCCTTGAATGAAATCATTTGGGTGATACAAACCAGGTTCTGATTAAGCATTCAGTTAATGGTAGAAGCTATTAATTTAAGAAAGGGATTTGGTTGCTAGGGGAGTGATAAACTCATTTATTCATTTAAAATTGTGCTGGTACAGCAGTGTTCATAGCAGTACTTTTAACAATAGCCAAAAAATGGAAACAACTCAAATGTCTATTGACTGATGAATGGATAAATAAAATGTGTTCTATCCTTGTAATTCTGCCATTAAAAATAATGAAACCGGCACAGGCTGCAACATGGATGAATCTTGAAAAAAAGGTGAAAGGATCCAGACATCAAAGGTACCATGTTGTATGATTCCATGTATATGAAATGTCCAGAAGACGTATATCCATATGGACAGAAAGTGGAGTAGTGGTTGATGGGGGCGTGGGCGGGATGGGGAGTGACTGCTAAATTGGTGGCGGGGCTCTTTTTAGGGGTGTTGAAAATGTTCTGGAACTAGATAGATGATTCAGGAAAGGCATTACAAAGATCCCAAGAAGGGGTTTGGGGGGCCTGTCTGGAGGGTTGGGCAGGGGTCATGGAGGAAGGAGCCTGATATGGGTCTGGGAAGAGAGATGGGAAGGGAAGGGCTGGATGTGGGGGCAAAGGTCACAGGTCACCTTGTCCCTTTACTTTCATTTTTGATTTTTGTTTTCCTGGCAGAAGCTTAATAGTAATGTCTTAAAAAAAAATTAGACCATAGTTACATAAAATTCTGTTTCAAATAGCTCAGATGTTTAAAAAATATTGGGCTTACCCTGGTGGCCTAGTTGTTTAGTCCACGGCGGTGCAACCCACATGCACCCCAAGGTCCTGGCTTCAAGACCCAGGGCCAGGGAGACAACCAAGATGAAAAACTAAAGTAAATGGAGTCTTTCCTCCTCTCTCCCTGCCTGCCTGCACGCCTTCATTCCTACTTTAATCTTTCCTTTAAAAAAAAGAAATGCATCTAGGTGTGCCCTTGTGTCTGAGAGGACTGGGGTATGGGCCAGATAAAGCCCAAAGAATGGGTTTCATGACCTGGGCTTGGGGGTGAAAAGCCAAAACAAAGATGCTTCTTCCTTCCTTAAAATGCTTCTTCCTTCTTTCCCTCCCTGCCTACTTCCTTCCTTTTTTCCTCTTTAAAAATATGTACCTGTTTCCCACCTCTGACCCCCCCATCTCCCATCTCATTCCCAGAAGCAGGAAGGTCTCCTGCATGCAGAAACATACTTATGTGGATCGTGCCCCTCCCCTTCTGGTTTTTGTTTTTGTTTTGCATGGTGCATGCCGTTCTGACCCCCTACCCACTTTTTTTAAGAGTAATAAAGACAGGCAGGCAGGAGCAGGAAGGAGGCATCTCCACACACCTCCCTCCCATCCTGTGTACAGACCACAAATCCAGGTCCTTGAACTGTATGTGAGCTATACCCTAGGCACAGTTTAACCCCTGAGCCATCAGGGCAGGCCTCTGTTGTTTTTTTTTAACTAGTAAATTTTGGAGATCTGACATTATCAGTCCATAAAATTCTGCTTCCTTCTTTTTGGAGCAAATTTTAAGAATGTACTGTGACTCGGCCCACCCCAATTGTCGCTATCCTGTCTGCCATAGTCTTTCTGTATCCTTTTTTGTGTGTGCACGTGGACAAGTTCATCTGTAAATTGTTAGGAGTAGAATTGCTGAGTCAAAGGATCTGCATTGTTAAAATTTTAATTGGCATGTAATGGTGCATTTTTCTACATGGCATAATGAATTTCTTCAGCATAACGAGTTGTCACACACCCAGGTGACCAGCATGCAGATCTTAACATAGATTGCTCCAGCTCCCCGGACCCAAGGTTCCACTCCCCCAACTCAGACCACATAAACTGGTTTGTCGTCCTTCATAAATTATTCCAGTTTCATATACACTTACTTATTTATTTTTAAAGGTGCAGGCAGGCATGAAGGCGAGTAGGCAGGCAGGTAGAAAGAGAGAGGAGGAAGTATTTTATTTTATTTCCATTTAGTTGTTCACACTGGTGGTTTTCCCCCTGGACCTGGGACTGCAACCCAGGTGTATGAGGTTTGCATCCTCTGGAGACAGCTGACCTAACCGCTGCTCCACCAGGGCACGCCCCATATGCACTATAAATACTGAGAGAATGACTGAATCACTTCCCAAAGAGTTCTACCAGTTTCTATTGCCACCAAAATGGGAGGGTTGGTTCCCAAGTCCTCTCCGATGTAGTCTCATTAAACTTTTTGGTTTTACTATGTTTGAGATAAACGGTCTTTTCATTTATTCAATATCCACTGATATTTTCTTTCTGGGAACAGTCCTTTGTTTTTATTTTCCAATTGAGCTATTGATCTTCTGTTTGTGTTTTTTAGAGGAGGTTCGCTTTTTTGCTGCTTGCGAGAAAATATTTTCAGCAATATAATTTGGATACTTTCCAGTCCTTTCTTTGTCCAACTTTTTTCTTTTTTTCTTAAAGCAAAGGTGCAGACAGGAATAAAGGTGAGCAGAGACAGGCAGGCAGGCAGGAAGAGAGGAGGAAGAAGCACTTCATTTTATTTAGTTGTTCATCTTGGTTTCCACCCTGGCCCTGGGTCTTGAACCTAGTTCCCTGGGGTATGTGGCCTGTGCTTTTCACTGAAGACTGATGACTAAACATCCACTCTCCCTGTGCCTGCTTCTCACCAACATTTTAAAAGCTTTCTTGAGGTGTAATTGACATTACACTTCAATAGACTGCATATATTTAGAGAAGGAGAAAAGTGTACAGGTTTGCTAAATTTTGACAGATGTAAACATCTGTCCAAATATCACCATCAAAATAGTGTTTCCTCTAACTTTTTTACTTTCTTTTTTTTAGTATTTTATTGCCAGTAACTTTGTTTTACAAGTTAAAATAAACTCATGTGTAGATTCGCCACATGTGCAGTGTCCCCATTCCTCAGATATGTCAGCACACCCTGCCCTCCACCCAGTCACTAAGAGTTGTCAGCATTGTCCAGTGGCCCTGCCCCCACTGCCCCACCCCTGCCCCCTTCCCTATTGGTCACCTCATTTCTATTTCTATTGCAAGTGTCCAAGCCTTGGTTTTGATTCATCTGTTCCTTTGTTTTGTTTATTCATGTTCCACCTATGAGTGAAGGCACCTGGTATTTATCTTTCTTTTGACTTATTTCACTTGGCATAATCCCTTCTAGATCCCTCCACATTGATTCAAATGACAGGGTTTCATCTTTTTTGAGGTTACGTAGTATTCCATTGTGTATATTCCCACATCTTTATCCATTCCTCTGCTGTTGGGCACTTACGTAATTTCCAGTTCTTAGCTATTGTGAATAAACATGGGGGTGCATAAATCTGAGAATTAGTGATTTTGTATCTTGTGGGTAAATATCCAGAAGTGGGTTGGTGGGATCATAAGGGATGTCCACATTCAACGTTTTGAGAAATCTCCATACTGCTTTCCATAGGGGTTTGCACCATTTTGCACTCCCACCAACAGTGTGAAAGTATTCTCTTTCTCCACAGCCTCATGAATATCGGTTTCCAGACTTTCGGATAATAACTAATCAGGTGTCAGGTGATATCTCATTGTTGTTTGATCTGCATTTTTCTGATAGCCAGCAATTAGGGAACATCTTTTCATGTGCCTCTTGGCCATCTGTATGTCCTTTTTGGAGAAATGTCTCTCCAATTCTTCTTCCCATTTTTTGTTCAGATTGCCTGCTTTTCTGTTACTGAGATTTAAGAGTTCTTTGTATATTTTGAGTTTTAAGCCCTTATCAGAAATATGGAATGCAAATATCTTTTCCCAGTTAGTGGGTTGTCTTTTTGTTTCAGTGATGTTTTCTTTCACTGTGAAGAAGCTCCTTAGTTCGATGTAGACCCAGTTTATTTTTATTTGTTTCCCTTAATGCTGGCATTGAGTCCCCAAAAGACCTCTCTAAGGCTGATGTCATGGAATATCTTTCCTATGTTGTTTTCCAAGAATTTTATGGTTTCTGGTCTTATGCCCAAGTCTGTAGTTCAATTTGAGTTAATTTTTGTGACTGGTGTTAGAGAGTGGTCTGTTCCATTCTTTTGCATGTGACTGTCCAATTATCCCAGTATCATTTATTGATGAGACTTTCCTTTCTCCATTGTATGCTTTTGATCCCCTTGTCGTAGATTAATTGACTGTATGTGAGTGAGTCAATTTCTGGTGATTCAGTTCTGTTCTAGTGATCTGTGGCCCTGTTATTATTCCAGTACCATACCATTTTGATCACTATCGATTTGTAGTATAGCTCAATGTCTGGGAGTGTAATCCCTCCAGATTCATTCTTTTTCTCATAATTGTTTTGGCTATTTGGCGTCTTTTAATGTTCCCCACAAATTTTAAGAATATCTGTTCTATTTCCTTGAAATAAGCCTGTGGGATTTTAATAGGAATTATGTTAAATCTGTATATTGCTTTAGGCAAGATGGCCATTTTAACAATGTTGATTCTTCCCAGGCATGAGGAGGGGCTATCTTTCCATCTCTTTGTATCCTCCGCTATTTCTTTTAATAAAGACATCATATTTGTTGTTCAGCTCTTTCACCTCACCTAAATATATTCCAAGACACTTGATTCTTTTTACTTCTATTTTAAGTGGTGTGATTTTCTTGATTTTATTTTCTTCTAGCAAATATTTTATATATAAAATGAAATGGATTATTGTGTATTGATTTTGTAGCCTGCCACTTTACTGTATAGTAGTTTTTTGACAGTTTTTAGGGTTTTCAACCTATATAATCATGTCATCTGCAAATAGTGATGGTTTCACTTCCTCACTTCCAATTTGTATTTGTTTTATTTCCTATTCTTGCCTGATTGCTCTGACTAAGACCGCTAGTGTGATGTAAAATAGCAGTGTTAAGAGTGGATAGATAGCCTTGCCTTGCTCCTGATCTTAGAGGAAATGCTTTCTGTTTTTTGCTGTTGACTATGATACTGGCTGTGGATTTATCTTATGTGATCTTTATTAGGTTGAGTTATATGCCTTCTATCTCCATTTCATGCAGGATTTTTTTCATCATAAATTGGTGTTGGATCTTGTAAAAAGCTTCCTGTGCATCAGTTATATAATCATGTGGGTTTTTTTTTTTTTTTCCTTTGCTGTTGTTGATGTGGTGGGTGATATTGGTAAATTTACATATGTTAAACCATCCTTGCATCCTTGGGATAAATCCCACTTCGTCATGATGGATGATCCTTTTTATGCATTGTTGGATTTGGTTTGCTAATATTTTGTTGAGAAATTTCGCTTTTATGTTCATGAGATATTTCGGTCTGTAATTTTCTTTCTTGGTGATGTTGCTGTCAGCTTTTGGTATCAGTGTGGTGTTAACCTCATAGAAAGTGTTTGGAAGTATTTATTCCTGTTCTTTAATATTTTGCAAGAGTTTGAGAAGAATATGTCTAATTCTTCTCTGAAGGCTTGGTAAAACTCATTAGAAAAGCCATCTAGTCCTGGTCTTTTATTTTTAAGGAGACTTTCGATTACCTCTTTGATTTCTTTGCTTGTGATTGTTCTGTTCAGGCGTTCCAGTTCTTCCAGTTTCAGTCGTGGTCGACTGGATTTTCTAAAAATCTGTCCCTATCCTCAAGGTTGTCTGTTTTATTGGCACGGAGCTGTTCATAATAGTCTCAGGATATTTTGTATTTCTGTGGTATGTGTTGTAACTTTTTCCCTTTCATTTCCGATTCTAGCTATGAGAATTTTCTCTTTTTTTCTTTGTGAGTCTAGATAATGGTTTGTCAATTTTGTTTATTTTTCCACAGAACCAACTTTTGGTTTTTTTGGTCTTCTGAATTGTCTTTTTGTTTTCTGTTTCATTTATTTCTGCTTGAATTTTGATTATTTCCTTTCTTTTGTTGATTTTTGGCTTTAATTGTTCTTTCTCTAGTTGTTTTAAATGTAGAGTTAGGCTATTTATTTGTGATTTTTCTTGTTTCTTGAAATGGCCCTGGATTGCGATGAACTCCTCTTAGTACTGCTTTTGCTGCATCCTATCGATTCTGGTAGCTTGTGTCTTCATTCCCATTTGTCACTTAGTATTTTTTAAGTTATTTGATTTCCTCTTTTACCCGAGTCACTCAAGAGCTTATTGTTTAGTTTCCAATTGACTTGAGGTCATCCAGCTTTCTTTTTGTGGTTGATTTCTAGTTTTAAGCCATTGTTATTAGAGAAGATGCTTGGTTTGATTTCAATCTTTGTAAATTTATTGAGAGATGTTTTGTGTCCCAGCATATGATCTATCTGTGAGAATGTTCCATGTGTGCTTGGGAAGACAGTGAAATTTCTAGTCGTTGGGTGAAGGTGCTCGGTATATGTCTGTTAGACGTATCTGTTCCAGATGGTCATTTAAAGCAGCTGTTTTCCCGTTAATTTTCTGTCTGCTTGGTCTGTCCATTGCTGTAAGTGGGGTGTTGAAGTCCTCCACTATTATTGTGTTGCTGTCAGTGTCTTTCATCAGATCTAATAATACTTGCTTAATATATTTGATGCTCCATTGTTTGGTGCATATATGTTAATAAATGTTATGTCTTCTTACTGAATTTGTCCCTTAATCATTATGTAATTTGTATTATCTCTATCTCGTTATGCTTTTTAATTCGAAATCTGTTTTATAGGTATGACTGTTTCTGCTTTTTCTTTGGTTGCTGTTTAATTGTAGGATTGTGTTCCAGTCATTTACTTTGAACCTATGTTTACCTTTGGAAAGAAGGTGAATTTCCTGAAGCAGCAGAATATTGGGTTATAAGTTTCAGTCCATTTGACCGCTGTGTTGTTTGCTTGGTTAATCCATTAACATTTAGGGTGATTATCTATATGTAACTGTTTATTGCGATTTTGTAATTTTTCTTCTGGGTGTTGTTACAGAGGGTGCCTTTTTCTCAGGTGGATTGATCGCAGTTATGTTTTTATTGGTTTCCCTTTTTTGTTTACTTTGCTTTTTCTCTGGAGATGTGTTTTGAGGTTAACCTGAGGTTAGCAATAAGAATTCTATATTTATTTGAAAACAGATTAGTCTTGCACTCATTCTTACCATCCACATTTTATTCTCCTCCCCTCCCCACTTTTTATATTTTGCTGTCTTACTGTTTTTAAGTGGGTTTCTTTGCACTTTACAGAACTTCCTTTAGTATTTTTTATAGGCTGATTTTATGGTTATGAATTCCTTTAGCTGTTGCTTATCTGAAAAGTGTGTTATCATTCCTTCAGATCTAAATGATAATCTTGTAGGGTATAGTATTCCGGTTGAAAATGCTTTTCTTTCAGCTCTTTGAATCTATCATTCCATTCCTTTCTGGCCCGTAGAGTTTCAGTTGAGAAATCCCCTGATAATCCTATGGGGACGGTTTTGTATGTAACTTGTTTTTCTAGCTGCTTTTAAGATTCTGTCTTTTATCTGGTATTTATTTGGCATTTTGATGACAGTGTGTCTAGGTGTAGGTCTGTCTGGGTTTCTTTTATTAGGATCTCTTTGAGCTTCCTGGGTCTGGAGACTTGCTTCATTCCTCAGGTTAGGGAAGTTCTCAGGTATTATTTCTTCAAATATAGTTTCTACCCCATTTCTCTCTCCTGTTTTTCTGGGATCCCTGTGATGTGAATGTTGTTCCTTTTTATGTTATCTCATAGGTCGCAAATGCTTTCTTCTTTTTATTCTTTTCTGTCTTTGCTGGTTTGCTTGAGTGTATTCCTCTGCCCTGTCTTCTAAATCACTAATTCTCTTGGAGGCTTCATCCGTCTTAGTCTTGTGTCCCTCTATTGAATTTTTTAGTTCATCTATCACGTTCTTCATTTCTTTGATATTTTGCTTCATTTGTTCTTTTTTGTTTTCTTTTTCTTCCTCTGTTGTTTTCTTGATTTCCATGAGTTTGTTTATCACCCTTGCCCTAAATTCATCTTTAGGTAGTTTGCACATGTCTGTTGTGTTCAGATTTTCCCTTGGGTTTTAAGTGGAGTCATCATTTTGCATGTATTTCTCTGTTTTCATTCTGTTTGGTGTTCTGTTTATGTTTTTATTGGTTAGTTTCCCTGCAGTGATGGACTTGTGTAGGTATTGACTTGCACTGAGTAAGCCTGAATCTTGGTTTGAACACTGGAATTTCTTGAATTTCGTAGCATCATCACTGGTTGGGTTTGTTGAAGTTCTTAGGTGAACTCTGCACTGGGGCCCAAGAGTTTAGCTTTGGGGGTTGGAGTTTGCGTGGGGAATCCAGAGCCTTCCTGCACAGTCACAGGTCTGAGCAGTAACGACCTCTCTGTCACTGGCCCACAGTCATCAATCAGGTTGCAGTTCTGCCTCTACCACAGGGTGTCACTAGTGTGTAACTGCTGAAGAGTCCTCCGTCCTGGAAGACTTTCTCCTTTTAAGCCTGGGGTTGGATTTCTGGTAGGTGAGTCTTGTGGCTCTGTTGCAGCATGGTGGGAAGGGGTGGGGATGCTGAGCTCCCCTCGCTGCCTTCTGGTTATGGCAGCATCCTTGTGTAATTTCCCCTCGGCGTCTCTTATTCTGTCTCTTCTGGCTCCTTGTCATGGTCCGACCGGGCGGGTGCTGTGGAGTGACTCTCTGGGATGTCTGGTTCTTCCTGAGGCTTCACCCTTTCTTCTGTGGCCCTTTTTATCCCCTGAGGCAGGGAATCCCGTATCCACGATACATCTCTGAACTCTGGTGGTTTTTCCTGCCCGTTACAATGGTAAACGCTGTTGCTATCTCTGTCGCTTCTGGATCTTCCTTTCCTCAGTGTTTGTGTCTGTACAAGAGATGATTCTTAGTTGCTCTGTGGGGAGGAGACGAGGCTTACTCCCACCAGGTCGCCATCTTGACTCTTGTCTCTCCTTTATGACTTTTTAAAATTTCACACCCAAGCAAGGATTGTTCATTGTATTTTGTTTTCTTTTCTTCCTTTTTTAAAGAAAGGAAGAGAAAGGAGGAAGCAATTTTTAAAATTTGTTTATTTAGCTGCTGCCTCAGTCCCAGGTGTCGAACATGGGTCCTTGAGCTTTACTTGGTCCAGGCACCAACCACCATCTTAGTGCCTGAACACCAGAGTGCACTGTATTTGTTTCCATATCTAGAGAGTTGCCAACTGCCACACAGTCAACTTTAGAACATCTTCATCACCTCCCGAAAGATACCTGTTCCCGGTAGCAGTCACTCCCGCTTCCCTCCCTCCGCCTAGCCCTGGCAACTCCTGATCTACTTTCTGTTTCTGTGGACTTGCCTGTTCTGGACACTTCATGTAAATGAATCATACATATTTGTGCTTTTGTGACTGGCTTCTTTCAGCATAATGTTTCCAAGTTCCCTCCCTGTAGCATGAATCAATATCTCATTCCTTCTTAGGACTTTTTATCCATCCATTTATCAGTGGGTGGGCATTTGGATTGTTTTCACTTTTTTGCCACTGTGAAAATGCTGCTATGAATATTCATGTTTTTGTGTGACTCTGTCTTCAGTAATTGTGGGTTTATACAAGAAGAGGAATTGCTGGGTCTCCTGTAGCTCTAACATTGCCCTGACTCTGCCCTACCAGGAGCAGGGAGCAAGGATTCCAGTTTCTCCACATCCTCACCAACCCTTGTCAATGTCTTTTTGATAATAGCCCTTCTAGTGGGTGTTAAAGGCTGTTTGCTGTCGTTTTGTCTAGGTAGGTTGTTCAGCTGTACTGCGACACTATCATGTCTGCTTGACTCCTTTGTGAGATCGGAGGCGGCTTTTCTGGCAGGAATTCTCCATGAAAGGTCTTATGTTGGCACATGCCCACCAGGTGCCCTTCCCTTTGAGACTCACTCTTGATCCCAGTCGATGCTCATGTACCTGTGCATTTGAGTGTGTGTGCTCCTCAGATATTTGGGCCACCTCTGAGCTACAGAAATGCTCACCCCTTCTCTGACCTGCTCATCAAGATGCATTTGCTTGATTTTCTTTGCTCCATTTTGCATATACCTGGAAGTGACGGGGAGAGCAGAGATTCGGGCACAGGAAG
Organism: Solenodon paradoxus; assembly: GCA_004363575.1. Classification (NCBI taxonomy): domain Eukaryota; kingdom Metazoa; phylum Chordata; class Mammalia; order Eulipotyphla; family Solenodontidae; genus Solenodon; species Solenodon paradoxus. Next base: position 40,160 of record RJWH01004603.1, on the reverse strand, counting down.
CCAGACTTCCTCGGGACCCCCTGGAATCGACTGTTCAGACCTCTCTGCTTCGAGAGGGCTGGTGCAATCCTGATCTTGAGTAATCTGTCCTCGCCCAAGAAAATAAAAAAGCGAACAAAAAGAACAGCAACGAAAAGCCAAGTTTACTCACCTAATTCTGCCTGTTTCCATTTTGAATCCTGAGAATTGTCCTACATAGGCAAAGGGATAAAGAATAGTACAGCGAGCCCCATACCCAGCCTTCAGCTTTTCTCAGCTTTCTGCCATTCTTGTTACCTTTCTCCACCAAAATACTATTTTTTAAGATTGTGTTTAGATTGTCGGTGAAACAAAGTTCTCTTGTATGAAATCTTGTTTTTCTTTCTTTATTATATATATTTTTCCCCCGGCTCCACGTCACCAACCCTGGTCCTTGGACTTCACCTGGCCTGCACCTCAGGTACGCCTCGTCACAATACTTTTTAAGCCCAAAATAGTATTTTTAAAGCTATTCCAAGACATGCACTCACCTTAGACTATGTCATTCCGTATCTTCAACCAATGAAAATGGTGTAAAGACCATAACCAAATCTCATCCTCTCAGCCCACAGCAATTCAGCTACTCCCCCAAATTTGTTTCCTCATTTACCTATGACGCAGTGTCTTTTATAAGATTGCTTTGTTCCATTTGTAGACTTCCATCCAAAGTCTACACTTGTGTTAACTGATGTCTTTCAAGTTTCCCTCTTTTTCTTATCTTTATTTCTTTCAGACAAGTTTAAAATTTACAGAGAAATTGAGCAGCATCGTACCCAGATAGCAAACTCACTGCCCGGTATTAGCATCTCATGTTCTTACGGTGTGTAGGAGGCGTCACACCAGGGTTGATTCGTTTTCATTGGCTCTGTCCATCTTCATTTCGATCTTCTGGTTTTTTACCTAATGTCCTTACTCTGCTGCAGCTCTCCATCCAGGATCCCACATGGCATTTAATCATCTTGTCTCCTCAGGCCCCCTCAAGTGGGACAACTTCTCAGCCTTTCCTTGTGTTCAATGACCTGAGCAGTTTTAAGGGGCACTGGATAGAGATTTTGTAAGATGCCCTTTTGTTGAAACTGGCCTGTAGTTCTTAGGGTTCTGAAAGGGTCGAGTGATGGGTTTTGAAAGGAAGAACACAGAGGTAAAGTGACATTCTCATCCCATCAAGTCAACTTAATTCAGTTGCTTTTAGTTTTAAAGGTTCCTTCCCACCCCTCTGGGTTGTTTAAATGCCAATCTGTTTGTGGAGAAGGCTTGTCCGGCATGGTCCTACACCGTCTGGCGTGGTCCTGTCAGTGTTTTGTGGGGTCCCACAGCAACGTGCACACCTGGCTGGTCCCCACCTATGGGCTGACGGCATCACCACTCCTCCATCCCAGTAAGATCCAGGGCCGTTCCGCCTGTTGCCGGATCTGTGAGCCGCTTCATGCTGTGTGGGCTGCGTGGGGGCCCATTAGTTGGGCAGCGGGAGCAGCGGGCCCCAAGCTGCAGGAATTCTGTAGCAATTGATGTTTCCTATGTCTGCAGGGTGTTTGCCCCAAGGCTGCTCCTTGGCTTGGATGCCCATTTTTCTCTACATCTGTCCCTCCATCCTCTTCCTGTACAGACGTGTCGGAGCAGGGCCTCCCTAGTGACGTCATGTTCCCTTACTCACCTGTAAACACCAGTTTCCCAACTGCAACCCATGAAGTGCTGTGGCGAGGCCTTTCACGTGGGGGCCTTGGGGATACAGTCCCCCCATCCCTAGGGGACACCTCTTCTGAGCGCTGCCAGCTCCTGCAGGAGAATGAGTTCCAGAGCGCCTGCTGGTAGGCTAACGGTGTGTGGGGGCCACAGAGGTGCCTCCATGGCAAGGCCGTCCTGCTGCAGCATCCTGTCACCGCCCCCCCCCCCCCCCACTGTTGGAGTGTCTGCCACCAACCCTACAGCTCCAGACCTAGTGACGGCTGAGGAAACTGAGGCTCAGCAGTATAAGCAACCATGTCTCTTCCAGAATCACTGCCCCTCACACCCTTTAGGGGCACTGGGGCCAGTCTAAAGGCCTCCTGTCTTCTCACAAAAGCCTTGGTGTGAGCCCCTCCTGTTCCTTCATTTGAGCAGATTCTAAACATTGCTATTTTCTGACAATGTGTACAAATCGTATCTTCTTTACTGAATTCTGGCAGCAGAGACAAATGCCCTGGGTCTGTGAAACAGGGTTCTCTTGGGCACAGGAGGTAGGAGGTGTGATTTTGTGTCACCAGTCACAGGAGCCTTGATAGAGTGATTTTGAGTGAGAAGCGCTACATGCAAAGACCACTTTTTTAGGTTCTGTGAGGAGTCCAGATGGGCAAGCCCCAGAAGACAAAGTGGGCCAGTGGACGCCAGGTGCTGAGAAGGGGCAGGGAGAGGCTGCTCCTGGGACAGGGCCTCTTTTGGGGCATGTTCCCGCTTAGGTAATGGTGAAGGCTGCAATGATCTGTCAGTAGAACCTTTTTAATGCCCCCCACCCTGCCATAGGTCTCGAACTGGAGACATAACCTTCACAGCCTGTGCCTTAGCTGCCTGAGCTGCCTGAGCCATAGAGGGGAACCTAAAACTCTTCTTTAAGAAGTGGGGTTTGGTCGCCCTATCCTGGTCACCTAACGGATAAGGCGACCCAGTATAGTCCACATGTTTCTCAAGGGCCTGGGTTCAAGACCTGGGCCTGGGGACAACAACCACAATGAACAGCTAAATAAAATAAGTAAATGTTTCTTCCTCCTTTCTCTTCCTGCCCTCCTGCCTACTTGCCTTCATTCCTGCCTGCATCTTTCCTTTACAAAAAAACAAAACTAAAAAGAAGATTCCACCAAAATCTACTAGAAGGAAGGAAATAATAAGATTTAGAGCATAAATCAATAAAGTAGACATCAAAAAGATTATTTTAAAACGTCAATGAAATCAAGTTTTTTTTTTTTTAAAGATAAATGAAATAGACAAACCATGAGCCAGATTCACCAAGAGAGAAAACATTAGAAATGAAAGAGGAGTAATCAGAATAGATAACAGTAGAAATGCAGGGATTGTAAGAGAATTCTCTGTATGCCTGTATGGCAACAAATTGAATAATCTAGAAGAAATGAACACCTTCTTGGAAGCATAGAACATTCCAAGCCTAAATAAGGAAAACTTAGAACTCCTGAACAGATCAATTATAAGCAAGGATTGAGCTCTAGACCAGATGGTTTCACTGGTGAATTCTACCAAATAGTCAAAGAAAAATTAATACTAATCCTTCTTAAACTGTTCCAGAAAATTGAAGTAGATAGCAAATATCCAAACACTTTTAATATCAACATTACCCTGATTCCAAAGACACATCACCAAAGAATTGCAGAACCATATCTGATAAAATTGATGCAAAAAATTTTCAATAAATATTAGCAAACCAAATTCTACACAGTGAAAGAAACTCATCAAAACAAAAAGACATCCTATGGAATGGGAAAAGATATTTGTACATCACGTATTTAACAGAGGGCTTAATATCCAAACTATATAAAGAACTCATAAAACTCAACAAAAAGTTAATAATTCATTTTGAAAATTGGCAGGTGATCTTCATAGACACTTCTCTAAAAAAGCTGTACAGCTGGCCAAGAGACACATGAAAATATCTTTCATCTCATCACAGAAATGCAAATCAAAACAATGAGTTATCACCTCACACTGGTGAGAATGGCTGTCATCCAAAAGACTGGAAACAACAAGTGCCGGTGAGGATGCAGAGAAAGGGAACTCACACACTGTTAGTGGGAATGCAGAATGGTGCAGCTTCTTTGGAAAGCAGTGTAGAGAGTCCTCAAAAAGAAAGTGAGAATGGAAATCCCATATGATCCAGTTATTCCTCTACTGGGTATTTACCCAAAAGTATAACACTTATTGGCAGAGATATGGGCACCCCCAGATTCATGAAGTGTTATTTACAATAGCCAAGAGATGGAAACAACCTAAAAGTCCATCCACAGAGAAGTGGGTAAAGAAGACGTGGTCTGTGTGCCCAATGGAGTAATACTCAGCTACCAAAAAAGATGAAATCTGGTGTGTGCTGGTGGAGTAGCTGTTAGGTCAGCTGAAAAAGCACTGTCCATGTACATTCCCAAGGACACTGGTTTGCTTCCCAGATCTGCACGGGGAAACAACCAATGTGGACAACTAAATAAAAGTGAAATGTTTCTTCTTCCTCCCCCTGCCTGCCTACTTACTGGCCTTTATTCCTGCCTGCACTGTTCCTTTAAAAAATAAAAAAAAGATGAAATCTGCCATTTGCAGATGGCAGATGGCCTGGAGGGAATTATGCTTAGTGAGATACGTCAGACAGAGAAAGACAGCATATGATGTCACTTGTGGTGTATAGAGATACAGGCAAACGAATGAACTAAATTAAAAATACTTTTTAAAAAATGAACTAAATCAAACAACTATAGACTTTTAGCCAAGAAGAGCAACTCAGTGGTTATAGGAAGAGATGGGGCAGTGGAGGGAGGAAAGGGGTAGAGGGGATTAATTGTAGAGTGAAGGAGAAAAGGAGATAGTGGTGAGCTCATGGTATTGTGTCCAGATGTTATTTACTATGACGTTTACCGTAACCCTAGTTAAGGTTACAATGCAAGCTTCCTTCAGTAAAATTAACTTGAAAAAAAAAAACCCAAACAACCCAAAATGGGTACACCCTCTGTGACTCAGGCAGCTAAGGTGCAGGCTAGCAAAGCCGTGGACCCAAGTTTGAGATCTGGGGCTAGGGATGGGGAAAAAAAAATTCATAAAAAGGCATTATAACTAAACGAGGATCCGTGTGCCTTCCACCCTGGGGAGGATACACTCTCCCAAATCCCCTGGCCCCCGGTCCGCCCTCTCTTCTTTCTGACGTGTATTCCTCTTGGCATTCTGAAACAGCAGCTTTATGGAGATCTAATCCACATACCATACATTTACCCTTTTCAAAATATTTCAGTGGTGGTTAGTATAGTCACAGTTGTGTGACCATCATTACAGCCAATATTAGAATGTTTTCGTCACGCAGAAAAGTCCTGTCCCTCAGCCCTGGGGAACCACTGATCTGCTTTCTGTCTCCACGAATCTGCCTTTCTGGACTTTTTGTGTTAAGTGGAATCTTACAGTTTTGCATCTGGCTTGGATGCCTCGGCTCCCAGGTTCAGTGTGGAAGCACACATCAGAGCTTCCTGGCTTTTTGTGGCGGGCAGTGCTCTTCCACTCATCAGACGCACACATCCCTTGTGCGCTCCCAGTGGGCAGGTACCTAAGGCCGACGCTGTCTTTGGCGGGGTGACAGGACGTCACTCGGGACATTGAACTTTCACCATACACATTTCACATCCCACGGAGTGCCGATGTAGGTATTCTGTCCCCACGTGGTATGTGCGATTGGCCCTACAGCCACCTCGTGCTCAGAGGCAGAGCTGGGATTGAGCCCAGGCTGTTACGTTCCGGCTGAGCCCTCGGCCAAGCCATCGTGCCAGCATGGGTTGATAGGACCCTTCCTGGGGGGAACATCAACCAGGATCTTCAGATAAAATGCTGTTTGCTGTTCCCTGTTCCTGGGGGGCATTTCTCTACCACACGTGAGCCGAAGGGAGGCATGTGGGGTCCCTGCAGCACTTTGGGCTGTAATAGCATGTGTAGGTGTCCTGCAGGAGGGGTCTGGTTCAGTAGCTGCAGGTACTGTCTTTCAGGAGTCTGGCAGCTCTATGCTCTTCAGGGCGGAGTAGTCTCCAGGGTGGCTTGGAGCACGAGGAAGACGGCACTGTGCATGTTTGTGGGGAAAATGCGTCTGTGCCATTACTTACAGGCACATCTACAGGAGACCACGGGAACATCACAACAGGGTTTCCAAGGGTATCTTAGGGTTGGGGAGTGAGATGCAGGTGTCCTTTTCACTGAATTCAGAAGACAAGGTGAAACAAGCCACACCTCTTATCCGTATCCCCTTGTCAACCCCAGGGGTTGTCCCTGTCACCTGGAGAGTTAATACAGTCTGCCGGCTGGGGTCCTTAGAGTTGGATCCGCCTGCATTCCTCCATCCAGGCGCCGCGCAGACTGCTGTGGCTCAGGTGTGAGGACCTCTGTCTCTCCTCCAGATTTGCTCCATGTTGCTTCCCAACTCCCGGTGAAGTAGGTTGGGGGCAGAAGCTCCTACCAAGTAAAAATGAGAAGTCAGGCAGAGAAAAGCAAAAGACTGAGCAGAAAGGCCCAGCAGAAGCGTGGAGTGGAGCGGGCAGCTTGGCAGGGAGTTCCCACTGATCTGCCACCCGGTTCTTGGCCTCCTGACAATTAGTACCTTGCTCAAATCAACCCCTGTCTACTCGGCAGTGCCGAGGGGGCCTTCACCCTGGGCCAGCTGCATTTTCCGAGTACGTGAGGGAGTGAGCTTGCTGGACTAGGAAGAAGGGAGGTGGCCACATGGGGAGTGACCGTTTTCTTTTTTCTGCAGTTCTTGACCAGGCTGACCGAGAGGTTCGTGATGGGAGTGGACATGTTTGTGGAAACCGTGTGGAAAGTCTGGACAGAACTCTTGGATGTTCTTGGCCTTGACGGTAGGTATTGGGGAGACATTGATCTTAGATACTACTCTGTCCTGATGGCTCTGTGTGTGGAGCTGGTACCATGGTGGATCAGAGAAGATAGCACATGGCACTGAGGACATAGAAACACTGTTTTTGTTTTTTTTTTAAAGGCATGTGGGCAAGTAGGAAGAGAGAAGAGGAAGAAGACCTTATTTAATTTAGGTGTTCATGTGGGGAATCCACACCCACTGCCTGCCCCAGGACATGAACCCTGGTCCTTAGGATGTATGGTGACTGCTCTTGGCCAGAGGCAGGTGGCTTGTTTGCTAGGCCACCAGGGTGCACAGCACTTTTTTCTTTTTAAAGAGAGGGAGGAAGGAAAAGAGAGCAGGAAGAAACATCTTCATTTATTGCAGGTGCTTATTTTGGTTTTTCACCTCGGCCCTGGGTCTTGAACCTGGGTCTTTGGGCTTCACTGTGGTCGGCAGCGCCCAGCTGCTCAGCTGCCTGAGCCACGAGGATGTGCCCCCATGAATGCACGATTTGTAATAGTTATGTGGATAAGCGGCCCATCAAAGCTGAGTTTTCTCAGATGGATCTAGGAATCAGGTTCAGGTGGGTCCGGGCTGACCTGTCTGCTCCAGGGGCGCTCTCTGGGTTATCGGCTTCCGTAACCCACTCCCCCGGTCACTTAGTGGGAAGGGGACAGAATGAGGTGAATCATAGGATAGGAAGGCTGAATGAGCAGTGTGCGACCCCCCCGAACACTGAACACTGCTGAACCGGACTGCCGGGGGACGGCCGCCAGCGCCAGGCCTCTGTTCCTCTGGAACCGCTGACTTCAGGGACGCAGCCCTGGCCGGGGAGTCGGCCTGTGTGGCCGTGTGGGTGCCCTCACGGCTGTGACTGGTGAATAATCAGGACACAGAGCACAGTCAGCACAGGAGAAGGTGTGTGTGCTGATGTCGTGGAGGACCATGGAGAACCAGCCTCCAGCGCCATCCCCAGTCACCAGCTGCCCTTACTCTCGGCAGCGAGCCACGTGGTCCCCCAGGGAAGCCTGTTGGAGACTTGGTGCTCAGGATGATGACTGGAACTGGCCACATGTGTAGGCCCCCTGCCTGGCATGTCCCCAAACTCGGCTCCCCGAAGGAGAGCAGGAGGTTAGCATGAACCACGCTGTTGCCACAAATGGCCTGGTGAGCCCCTCTTGTCATGGGGTGCCCTCCACACCACCAGTGGTCAGCTCAGTGCTCCATGGACACTAGCACGCTGGGTCAGTTTGGGCACCATCTACCTGCAGTGGCTGTCAGCTGCCGCAGCTAGGTACTCTCCCTCAAGCTGCCCCCACTTCACTGACCAGTCCAAGTCCAGCTCGTCACCTATACTTCGGACCGACCAGCTGTAAATCGGGTTCTCACCGTCTCCCCCTCAGGTCTGGCTCGCCTGTTATGGCGGTTCGCAGAACTCAGGACACCCTCTCGCTCAGCGATGGCCGGTTTTTAACAGGTGGTAATGCAGGAACAGACAGATGGAAGAGATGCACAGGCAGGGTCTCGGGAAGGAACTGAGGCTTCCACACCCTCTGAGTTTACCAACTTGGAAGCTCTTGAACCTGTCCTTTGGGTTTTTCTGGAAGCTTCACTACATTTGCATGCTTGCCTAAGTTGTTGGCCCTCAGCGATCACTTCCATCTCACCTCAGGCACATAGACTCAGGTGGTTGGGAGGGCTTCCTTGGAATGATCTAGAGTCTTCATTGCTATCGTTACTTAAGTACTTTCCAAGAGTTAGGGGATCTCGGAGCCAGACTCGGGGTGAAGACCAAAGATACTTCTTTTTATAAATCACAATATCACACTGGAAATACAAGTTCCCAGATGCCAGCTGAGGGCACGCCTCCCAGCAGGCCTTTCTACAGGCAGCCTTGACCACACGCTCACTCTCGCACACCCAACTGGGACTCCTCCCGTGCTTCCCGAGGTGACTGCTCAGCACGTCAGCCAAAAGGATTGTTCTCTTACTATTTTTATTGCATAGGGTGATTTAAAAGTCAGGTCAGGTCACTCCTAAAGACTGCCTAGTGATTTCCTTTTGCCCTTGGAATCGACAAGGGGCCACGCTGAGGATGGTGAGCTCAGGATCTGCCCTGTCTCCCTGCCAAGCCTCCAGCCTCCATCATGTTTTGGACACACTGTGACCCTCCCTTCTTCCAGTCCCTTTACGTGTTCCCTGCCTGGAGTGAGACTCTCCCAGCCCTTTCCCGTCTTCTGGTCCCTGGGTCATGGTGTTCCCTCAAGGGCCCACCACATCACTCATTCTTTCTTTATGATGCTCGTCAGCTGTGTGGGGTGTGTGTGTGTCCCCTTCCCTCTGGAATCTCAGCTCCTGTGATTGGCGTCTTGCTCATCTCCCAGCTGCACCCTTGACCCCAGCTCTGGGCCTGGTACAAAAGGACCCTTGTTAAGAGCTGGAGGACTATTGATACCGTGGCTTTGCTGCTGGTGTGAGTTGAATTGTGTGCCCCGAAAATACCCCAAAGGCCCCAGTTCTTGTGCATGCGACTTTATTCAAGAATAGGGCCTTTGCGGGTGGAATCAAGTCAAGATGAGGTCATGCTGGGCTGTGTGACCCCTACATTTACTATCCGATGACCTTATAAGAGAGAAGTCTGGACGGAGACTGGGAGACAGGGAGAAGATGACCATGAGACATGGAGAAAGATGGGAGTGATGTGGTCACAAGCTAGGAAACACCAGGAGCCCCCAGAAGCTGGACGAGGCAGGAAGGACCCTGCCCTGGGGCCTTCAGTGGAGCTGACACCTGGATTTCAGAAATCTGGCCTCTGGAACTGTGGGAATAAGCCTCCCTATTTTAAGCCCTGAGCCTGGTTGTGAGTTGATGGCTGCCCCGGGAAACCAGTACAGTTCTGTACAAGCAGAACCTCTGGGAATCCTCCTGTGGGCCATGGCATGCCCACCTTGTAGATCAAAAATGGGGCTTGAGGTTGAGCTGCTGGCTCAAAGTCACACGGGGCTACCCTGGGTGACACCCGTTGTCACCCCTCAGCCACTCGAACCCTCCAGCCTTGAACCCTTGATTCTACCTCGAGAGGCCGTAGGTCGACTTGGGCGCCTCACTGCTCGGCAAAGACTTGAGACATGGAGGAGTAGCCGTGTGGCACTCGAGAGGATGCTGTGCGACTGCACTTCCCTGGAGTCCTGACAACCCCTCCTGAGGCTCAGGCTGAGTCAACCGATAACCCAGATTCAGCAATTGTGTGCAATCCTGCCTGGCATCCATAGCTTCTATCAGCCCAGAGGGTCACACTCGGGGTGTTTACATCCCTGACCCGTGCGCCCTGAAAGAGCAGGCCTGATGACAAAAACTGCATGCATCCTGGAGTGGAGAGCCGAGTGGAGACAGCCCTGACAGTGTGGGAGCTGATCGGAATCGTCACCACAGCGGGGCTGGCAGCTGGCACTTCCTGAGGGAAAAGAGCTCACGTCCATCCTGCTGTTGCCTTGTATTGAGTGCGCGACTTGTGAAGCATCAGAGCTTGTGCCTTACGCTTAGACGTTAGAGTGTGCGATAGGCTTTATGGGCAGCTGTTCCGAAGTCGGATGTTCTGGTACAAGTGTTCCTGCCAGCACACCTCTGATTTCCATTTCAGAGTCTTTCCGGGTGCGTGTTCAGTGGCAGCAGCTCGCCCAGAGCGGTCCAGTGGCAATAGAACGCCAGCCATGTAGGTCACGTCCAGTGTTCTTGCAGCCACATGGGAGAGAAATAAGGTGTTTGGTGTACCCAGTAGATTCCAGTTATCATCCTCTCAGCTTGAAATCAACAGGAGAAATGACTAATGGAAAAAATTGTTAACTTCGTGACGTGTTATGTCTTTGAAGTCCTGTCTGTGACACTCATGGCCTAGTTCTGTCTGCGCTGGCCACGTTTCAAGGGCTCAGTGACCACTGTAGCCAGTAGTGTCTGCAGTGGACAGCACAGCGTCCCCCACTCCAGGTCTGTCCTCTGCCAGTCGAGTGCTTGTCAAGGAGTCTGAAGGATGGTATGAGTCTCCACTTTCATTGCTCTTTGGAGGCTCCCATTCCTCTTCCGACAACACGTGGGACATCTGAACCCTGCTGTGACTGAAGGCTGGCTCCAGAAACCAAGCTCCGTATGTCACTGTCCCAACTCTGCCCGGCCCCCCGTGGGGCCTGCGGTGTGTCATGCTGCCCTGTCCTCAGGTGAAAGATGCTCCTTGTCTCCTCTTCGTGGGGATTGAGTGACAATTCATGCAGCGGGAGCCTGCCGTCACCTTGCCCTCAGTGGATGCCTTGTCACTGCTCCGTGGCTGAGGAAGGGGCTCCACTCCAAAAAATAAGTCAGCTCTGGGCCTGCCCATCTCGGTGCTCAGCACTGAGGGCTGCCCGCATCCAGACCTGCTTTCCTTACTCCTCTATGAGGACTTCACAGGTGTGGGGTGACACCACCCGGCCAGGCTGAGAAACAACCTGCCACCAAACCCCCTTCCCTTGCCTTTGAGTGCTCTTGTCACAGGCTGAATTGTGTGTGTGTGTGTGTGTGTGTGTGTGTGTGTGTGTGTCCTCAAAGCAATAGGTTCAAGTCCTAACCCCCTCAGAGAAGGGTTGCTGCAGGTGTGATTACTTAAGATAAGGTTGTGCTGGAGTTGGGTGACGTGTCCTTATGAGAAGGAATATTCGGGCCCAGAGACACAGGGATAAGAGATGGCCAGCAAACCCAGGCCAGGCTTTCAACCCATGCTTCAGTAATTTTTTATACCGACTACATGCCACTCTTATTTGAAATAATATTATAGGTGAAAGAAAGTATCTGAATGCTGAAAAGACAAAAAAGAAGCATGTATTATTGGTGGGGGTGCTAGAAAAATTTAAATGATACACGTGACCCACATTTGTGGCTGGCATTCTGTTTCTGTGAATTCCAAAGCAGATTTGGGGATTGAGCTTTCTCCTAACAAGTCAGCTGTTAAAAAAGATCTGCAAAAGTGCAGAATAATGCCACTGTTCCCATTATGCTTTTGTGTTGGACAACAGTTGTTTTTTATGAAAATACTATTATTCGTGTTAACCTGTAATGGATGTATCGTTATTTTTAAATGAATCAATACTAACAACGCTTAAACATTAACAACAGTTTGTATCTACCACTCAATTTTTTTTTTTATTTTTTAGAGGAAAGTAACAGGCCGAAATGAAGGTGAGCAGGCAGTCAGGTAGAGAGAGGAGGAAGAAGCATTTATTTTTATTTAGTTGTTCCTCTCCCACCCTGGCCCCAGGATGGGAACCCGGGTGGTGGGATGTCTGTGGTCTGCTCCCTGGCAGGCAACAGATCCAGCTGCTCCTCACCCGGGAGCGCCACTTCTCCACTCAGTTTTGTTATGAACCTAAAACACCTCTGAAAAATCATCTATTTAAAAAAAAGTCAGAAAAGTTAGCCCACAAAATAGATGTAAATCAAACCATCATGCTCTACTCCTTAAACAGAGGACTTAAACAGTATGTGTCATTTATTTCTCAATAAACCTGGAGGGAAAAGAAAGAAAAATTAACCTAATAGTCTGAGCTATATTGAAGTGCATAGTTATAATGAAAAAGGTTTTAAGAATTTATTAATATTAATTTTAGTTTTTAATGTGATAGATATAGAGCCCAAGTAAGTAAAAGCTCTTGGGTCCTGAGACCAGGTGGTTTGGTTTAGTCTCCTTTTCTCCTGGGGCTCAGCATCAACGTGTGCCCCGAAATCAAAGTCACATTTAGTCAAAGTGCTCCCAGTACCTCTGGAGTGCCCCCTGCCTTTTGGGGAGTCCTGGAACCCGGTACCTTCCCTCCTGGAGAAGGTGCTCTTTGGGGTCTGGCCTCAGACAAGTGGTCCTCTAGTGCACGGCAGTCTGGTCCCTTTTGGGATGCAGGCAGGGCGCAAGGTGTTGGTGTTCCAGGCGCTTTTAGAAGCTTGAAAAGCCCCAGGTCCATTTTCCGCCCCGTTTGCTGTGATTCCAGGTTAGCCTCTCCAAATGTGAGCACCATGGCCTGCCCCATGCCCTCTCTTCCCCCTCATTGTAGGGTTGGAATGTATGTCAACCAGTGACCTCAAAGGGAGGCCCATGGATCTGCAGCTGGGATTTCCAGGCCCACGCTGAATCAGAGGTCCTGGGGCGGGACAAGCTCATGCTCACAGGCCCTCCAAGGGCTTTTGACAAAGTTGCTCAAGTTTGAGAACCACTGGCATAGATGAAAATGCACACAGACTGTAACTCCCCCAAACATGGATAAAGACACTACGGAGAAGTGTTTGGGCAGTTCCAGAAGGTCTGACCTTCGGAAGGTTAAACCTGGCCTGGGAAAATGAGTCTTTAGGAAGTCAGTGTCATGGGACTTGTCTAGACCACAGGACATGAGGACTGCTTGGCCAGTTACAGTGCTTGAAGTGTGATGGGTCCTGGTTGGGGTCAGGGGAGGCAGGGCTATATATTTCTGGCTAACTAACGGAGTTTGGAAGATACTACAGAATTTAATGCTCTTCGACTTGATGAGAGTATCATGGTTTTGGAATGTTATCTTTGTTCTCAGTGAAAGGCATCCAGATTGAAAAGGAAGAAGTAAAATTGTCTTTCCGCAGATGACATGATTTTATATATAGAAAATCCTAAGGACTCCACCAAAGCTGGTAGATCCAATCAATGAATTCAGTACAGTTGCAGGATATGAAATCAGCCTACTGAAATCAGTAGTGTTTCTATATACTAACAAAAGACTGCCTGAAAAAGAACCCCATTTACAATGGCATCCAAAACAATAATATACTTAGGAATTAATTTAACCAAGGAGGTATAAGCTCAGTACTGAAAACTATAAGATATTGATGAAAGAAATCAAAGACCCAAGTAAATGGAAAGCTACCCCCTGTTCATGGATTAGAAGAATTAATATTGTAAAAATGCCCATCCAAACCAAAGTCAGCTAGTCAATACAATCCCTGTCTAGATTCCAGTGCATTTTTTTTAACAGAAGTAGAAAAAGATACTCCTAAAATGTATCTGAAAATGCAGAGTCCAAATAACCAGAGCCATCCTGAGAAAGAAGAACAAAACTGGAGGCATCAATCTTCCCATTTTCAAGCTATACTCAATGATAGCCAAAAACGCTTTTGATTGGCATCGAAACAGACATGTAGATTGGTGGAGCAAAATGTAGAGCCTTCTTAAACATATATTGTCAACCAGTATTTGACAAGGGAACCAAGAACACTCGATGGAGAAAAGACCGTTTCCACAATAAGTGGTACTGAAATAATTGAAATTCACATGTAAAAGGATGGAACTAGATCCCTACTTTATATTACTCACAAAAGTTAACTCAAGATGGATAAAAGATTTCAGTGTTAGACTGGAAGCCATACAACTAGAAGAAAACAGAAGCAGTGACCTCTTTAATGTGAATATTGATAATGATCTTTTAGATCTGATACTTAAAGCACAAGCCACCGGGTGAAAAATAAAGAAGTAGCACCGCAGTGAGCATGAAAGCTTCCGCACAGCAAAGGAAACAATGAACAAAATGAGAAAAAAAAAAAAAACTGCCTATAGAATGAGGAAAAAAAGTTGAAAACCATATCACTGGTAAGGGGTTAATACCTAAAATATATAAAGAATTCACACAACTCAAAAAGCAAAATAACCCACTTAAAAAATGGCAAAGGTCCTAAATGGACATTTTTTCTAAAGAAGATACACAAATGACTAATGTGTTAAAACACATTAAAATGTGTTTAACATTGCTAATCATTAGGGAAATACAAATTGAAATCGAAGTGAAATATCACCTCAGTTACTTAGAATGACCATCATCAAAAAGACCAAGCGATAACAAACTGGTGAAGATGTAGAGAAAATGGAACCCTTGGTGGGATTGTAAATTGGTGCAGCTGCCCTGGAAAACAATATGGTGGTTCCTCAAAAAATTAAAATAGAACCTCCATATGATCCCCCAACTCTACTTCTGGGAATATACCCAAAGGAAATGAAAACACTGACTTGAAAAGGTATCTGTGCCAGCATGTTCCTGACAGTATCTGCAACACCAAGACAGAAGCAATCCGTGTCCATCAATTGGATAAATCAGCTGTATCTGCACAGTAGGGTAGCATTACCCATAAAAAGGAAGGAAATCTTGCCATTGTGGCAACACTGATGGATTTTGAGGGTAGGATGCTAAGTGAAATAAGCAGGCAGACAAACACTGAATGATGTCACTTATATGTGAGGTCTAAAGACAAAACAAAGTAATAGAAAAAGAGATCAGATTTGTGGTCGCCAGGGGTTGAGTGGGGGTGGGAGTTGCAAGAATGTGGTCACAGGTACAAATGTTCAGCTGTAAGGTAAGTCCTGGGGTGTTTTCGCAGCAGGATGACTGTGTAGTGTACAGGAAGTTGTGAAGGGAATCAATCCAAAGAGGTTCTCATCAAAAGGAAAACATTTTTTTTCTCTTATTTATATCTAGAGGAGATGATGAGTGATAATTAAACTTACTGGGGTAATCATTTTGCAATATATACAAGTGATTATGCTGTATATCTTAAACTTACTCAGTGCTATATGTCAATAATAGCGATAAAAGTGGGGGGCGGGAGGTGCATGCTGCAGTCTGATGTAGCTCTCATATGGCTCAGTAAAAGAAACATGTGACTAGAGAGATCATAACAAGTTATTAAATCTATATGGTTTCAATACTGTTCTTTTAACTCTTCTATTTGGAAATTTTCTTAAGTTGGGCACACAGAAGATGTAAGTCCTTCATTTCACTCCATTCTTAAGATGGATCATCGTGTGTGTACCAGTTACAGTTGGTTTTGACTATAACAGAGGCCCCAAATAACACCATCTTAAACAAGATGGAAGCTTATTTTTCTTACATGAATGTCCACAGGTAGGTGGGTAGGCAGGTGGTGGCTTTGTAGCACATGGTCCTCAGGACCTAGGTGCCTTGCATGTTTTCACTCCAGCCATTATATCCACATTCCAGCAGACAGAAGAAAAAGAGGTAAAGGGCACATTTCCACTACTCTTAGGAAAAACACCTTGAAGGTATCACAAAACATTTCTGCACACCTCCTTGACCAAAGCTTAGCGTTTACTGTTAGGGAGCATGAGAAATGCCTTCATTGTAGTCAGCCATGTACTGGCCTCACACTGGGCATGAGTTACTGTGGAGGAAAGGAAGGAAGGAAATGGAAGGCTCTACCCCACTGTACAGAGTGTTTTAAACTCCTGCTGCAGCAGGCAGGCTTCAAGAATTGCCTGGTCTCACACGAATCGACTTGTGGCAGCTGAGTTTAGTCCCTCGGGCTCAGCTGCTGAGCTGCCCACCCTCTTTGTGGAAACCCTGACCCCCTGTAACCAATGACCATCTCTCTTTTCTATTCCGCAGTCTCGAACCTGTCCCAGTATTTCAGCCCGTCCTCGATGGCCAGCAATCCAGTGCGCGCCATCTTGCTGGTCGGCATGGTCCTCCTGGCCTACTGGTTCTTGTCCCTGACCTTGGGCTTCACCTTCAATGTCCTGCACGTGGTGTTCGGCCGCTTCTTCTGGGTGGTGCGGGTCACCCTGTTCTCCATGTCCTGTGTGTACATCCTGCACAAGTATGAGGGGGAGCCGGAGCACGCGGTGCTGCCTCTGTGCCTGGTGGTGGCGATCTACTTCATGACCGGGCCCGTGGCCTTCTACTGGCGGAGCAGCCCCAGTGGGCCCAGCGTGGAGGAGAAGCTGGAGCACCTGGAGAACCAAGTCAGACAGCTCAACATCCGGCTCAACCGAGTGTTAGAGACCCTCGACCACTCCAACAGCAAGTGACAACCAGCCAGCCGGCCAGGTCCCCTCACACCAGCGCCCTCTCTCAGAAAACAAAAAAGAAAACGAAAAAAAAGAACACCAAACCCTAAACAATCTTAATAAACGTGACTGAACAAGAGAGCGGCGCCTGGTGAGGGTGTTTCCGGCCACGTATCAGCTCGGGGGACATGTGCCAAGAAGAGCGAGAAGGGCGTGGACATCGGACCGCCCACGGGGTGTCATAAGTGGAAAAGCTATTTTTTAAACAAAGGATATAACCCAATTAGCTGTATAGTAAAAGAAGTTTATCTGTGCATAGAGCATAAAGTTAATTTTTTCAAGCATTTAAAGACATCTTTTGTAAGGTTTTTTAAAATAAAGGCAGATCAAGTCAAGTTTATTACAACTTTACATCGAGAGGAAGAAGATGCTCATGGGACATTTCAGAAAAGTGGCGATGCGGATGGCTCATTTCCGCAGCTTCGGGGTTGGTGGGTGAGGTTTGGGCACCTGATGTTCGTGTCCCAACACCGTGAGCTTCAGCCCATGTTTTTGGGCTGATGTTGACTTAGTTGGATGAATGTTGTCCTTTCTGAATGTGGATGGTTGCTTCCAGGGGAAGCAAAAAACTAAATTCTAGTGCCTCTGGCCAAGCCCCCATCGATGATAGGATTAAATGAAGACTTTGTAGTTGAAAACCTGAGAGTCCCATCTCCCCCCGCTCCCATATTTGGTGTCTTTTAACCTCAACATTTTGTGACAAACTCAAGGACCAGGCAAAGGAGTGTCTTTGGGGTTCGCTGCCCGGGTTAGCTACCTGGGCAGACACGGAGGTGCGCTCTGCACTCCGGCCTGATGTTGCAGGGAAGGTAGACTCCCCAGGGTTTTCTTGTGTTTCGTTTTGTTTCTGGTTGACTCAGGATCTTCAAAGGAGAGCAAACCATCGCAGCGAATATGTCTGTGCTGCTTATAGACCACCCTAATGAACAAGAAGCAGCAATAAACGAGCCTTGGAGAAGATGGCAACTGTTTTCCCAGAAATTCCTATAATACGTTGAGGTGCTTTTTGTCTCAAGTCTTTAGTGTCTGAATTTCAGGTGGTCTTCACAGGCAGCGAGAGGTGCATGCAGGGCAGACGGCTGCGGGGGTCCTGGACTTTGCCAGGCTTGGGTCGGGCTGGGTGGAAAGACCGCCTTCCGAGGACTCCCGGGGGTGTTGGGAAACAGGGCAAAGGAAAGGGAGCCCCAGCCCGTGCAGAATGCAGCTCTGAAGCTGGGGGCGGGGCAGGGTTGAAACTATCTTCGTGATCCTTCCCTGCGCATGACGTGCCCTGGCAGCCTCCCTGAGCGTCTGACAGAGTGCAATGAACCAGCTCTGTGGTCCAGTCCCCACTTTAGAAAAAACCCAGCTGTCTGCCTACCCTTGTGCAGTGTTTCTATGAAGTTTTATTTTGGTTGCAAGTATCTGGAAAACAGAAACAAATGTTTTTGACAACATGTGTTTTTTAGGTGCACATGTGGGACCCAAATTCTGCCTTCGGTTCACTCCCGGTCCTCTAGGATTTGCTGGGGCGAATCTTGATCCATGACTGAAACCATTCTAGTTCTGTCATTTGGATACTTGCAGGCAGATGTCTCTTAGCACAGGTATAAATAACCTGCGGTCATCCTTGCCCACCTTCCTGCCGTGAGTTTGCGTATTTGGTACTAAAAGATTGCTTTGCCTTTGTCGGCCAGGGGAAATCAGCAGTCTCAGCACAAAGCTTTTTATTTCTTTTCCCTTTTTTCAAGAGAGGATGAAAGGAAGAGGAGGAAGAAATGTATTTATTTAGTTCTTCATTTTGTTTTCTCGCCCCAGCCCCAGGTCTTGAACCAGGTTCCTCAGACTGTACGTTGTCCACACACCAGTCAGTGCCTCTGCCTCCTGAGCACCAGGGTGCGCCCCTGCCTGAAGCTGGTGTGGGTCTCGTGGGCACTCCATCTCCTCCCGCCACCATAGCCTCCAGGCCCCCGACTGGAGACCCCTTTTAACTTCCAGTGAGCTGAGGGGCATGCGTGTCTGGGTGCTGGTGGGTTGAGACCACAGGCATCAATTGAAATTGCTGTTGAGAATTTGCCCCATTTTTTTCCCCCAAAGTGTAGACTCCAAAGCCAGTTTCACAGTTTGATGAACTCAAGCTTAAAAAGCTGTTATCTTGAGCGAAATAACCTACAGTTAATTAGGAATATCTTGTAACAGTGGCACCTTATTTGAAATTCTGATGGAAGTTTTAGATGTTAGGTTTAGTTAAGTCTTAATGCTGCTGCTTTTCTTTCTTTTAGAGTAAAGCTACAAGCTGGAATGAAGGCAGGCAGGCAGTAAGAGCGAGGAGGACGTAGCATTTTTCCTTACTTTCTTTACTTGTTCATCTTGGTTGTCCGCCTCTAACCCACTGCCCCCGGGATGGGAACCTGGATCCTTGGGATGTATGTGGACTGCACTCAGCCAGAGGAGGTGGGCCTGACTCCCACTCTACCAGGCTTCTCAATACATACATTTGACTTTCATGTAGACATATTCTTCACCCCCAAGTAGTTTGGGCTTTTTTTCTCTGTCTCATTCTATGGAAGCTTGTGGGGTAGTTGGCTTCCCTGGCCATGCCCATCTAGTTGATTTGTTTTCTCTTGTATGTGGAGAAATGTATTTTTGTACCATACCTTAAAGAGAAACCTTTTTCATCAGGCCTGTAGAATACATTAGGGCAACACTTCACTAAATGTGATTAAAAAATAAAAATCCTTGGCGAAAGCGGCTGTGGCTTTTGTAGCTAAGACTCAGCTCTTTAAATATCTTGAAGTTAACCAGTGTTAAGCTCCCCTTGCTTCAGTATCACCATAAATACGTTACCAAGAACAGAAAATCATCCAGAAAGGAAAAGGACCAACTGTCTCTAAATGGCTGGTTTCTGTGGATATTGTGTGTCCCATGGTTGATGGCTCCTGGACATGCTAATGAGGATGCTTAGTGGCCTGTAAGCCTTCCTGGAACGTGTTTCCCAGGACCCACCAGCATCTCCTGCCTCCTGGGGGCTTGTGCTCCACATGTAAGCCCCTCATCATTTCTAGTGACAAAGCGAGGCAACAGAATATGTTGAAAGTTGGCCTGTGAATCGAGCCAGAGTCTTAATTTATAAGGTGATGGGTGACAGTGGGCACGTGGAGGCTAGTGCCATGGGAAAGCCATTTTAATGGTAACCCAAAGGCACAGCATGGCATACAGGGCCACCTGGAAGTTCAGAGGCGGGGACTGTACCTTCCACACGCCCCCTCCTGGGTACTATGTGTGAACACACGTGTCAGGGGCAGCAGTCGGGATGACTGATGTGCCTCTGTGCCCCCGCAGGGACTGGCTTTCAGGGGTGGCTTTCAGGATGGAGAAGTTGTATAGCACATCTTGCAGTCTAAATTCTGCTTAAGACACCTTGTCATACAGCAACCCTGAAGTCTTATTTTCCACGCTTCCTCCTCCTCCCAGTGCTTCTGATGAGTGACGTCATGTCTCACAGGTGATGACTTCACCCTGACAGGTTTGGATTGGTTGACATAACCAAAAAGCCAGATCTCACCGAGCTGCTAACTTGGTTGAAAGGCATTCCTGAGTCCCTAAGGGGTCAAGCCTCCTCCATCCCGCTTTTTTATTAATTTGTGTTTTACCATACTGCAAAGTTTTCATGGCGAGTCACGTGAGTAGGTGGACTTTCGAGCCTCATTGTGAATAATAGAATTACATATTTTTTCGTGGTATCTGAAATTAGTATTGGAGCACATGGATGTGCTGTGTAGCATCTGGGACACGCAAACTTCGCGCAGCACCCTGATTTCTGTGTTTTGTTCTTCAGCCGTCCGTGTTCTATAAGAGATGTCCCAGGACCAGTGTTTTCCCTTGTGGTGGCTTAAAAAGCTGATTATCTTTTGCATCTACTGAAACCTGTGGCAGCTAACGGTGCTTATAGCTCATGTCTTTTTGCAGATTTAAGGTTGTTTTGTAGTGTCAACTTACTATACGCATGTGTGTTAAATCTCTGATTCTCTGTAACTAATCTGACTTCTTGTGATGGTGGTGGTGACGAGTGCTCACTTAAAATCCAGAGATGCAATTATTTCCCTCTTCTTAACTGGAAATCAATTTGCGAGGTTCGGTGCCCATTATCAACAGTGTATTTATGATTCAACTCATATTTGGTGTATCTGGTTATACATTTTATATCACATTTAATTTGACAATATAAATTCATTTGACTTGAATATAATGGGGTGTGTGTGTGGTGTGTGCACATTTTAGTCTTCTAAGCTTTGGGAAATTGATTCTATAAATATATAGAGACAAGTGTATAAGGCTGATTTGTTTGCAAAGTGGTACATACATTCCTCTTATTTATTAAATCACTAGCTTTGGTGTTATGTAGAGATGTTTGTAGATTGATTTCAGAGCAGAATTAAAATATTGTGAAAATTACAGCTTAATAAATGTTTATTGTAATTTTGTTGTACGGACTTCCTAAATATATTTCATTACTTCCTGTCAAACACGTGGTGTTTTCCCCCTTTTGACACAAAACAGTGATTCTATAATTCTAGCCCCCAATTTGAGAAGAGTCATACCATCTTGAATTTAAGTGTTTGATAGGAGGTAGGGTTGTTGGGTGAAATACGGGACACCAGATTAAATTTGTGTTTCTGATAAACAACAGGGACTTTTAAAATATTGGTATAACCCATGCAATACTGGGGATATACTTATATTACAAAAGTATTTGTTGCTCATCTGAAATTAAAATTTTAACTGTGAATCTTGCTTTTTTTTTTTTTTTTTTTTTTTTTTAAAGGGAAGGTGCAGGCAGGAATGAAGGCGAGGAGGCAGGTGGGCAGGAAGAGAGGGGGAAGAAGCGTTTATTTAGTTGTTAACCTTGGTTGTTTCCCTAGCCCTACGTCTTGAAACTGGGTCCTTGGGATGTATGGGTTATGTCTGGTGGCTGTATCCACTAGACGACCGGGGTACACTAGAATCCTGCATTTTATTTTCTAGTTTAGACAAGGCTAGCAGGGTGTTGCAACTGATGTATAACTCTCCACCCCACCCCAAAACATGATTTTGTGGGTGCTAAAAATTGTTTTCTTAGCAAACATTCAGGGAAAAACGAAGCAGAACAATCAGGTTAAATACATTCGTGACTCAGGAGTACTGCTCCTGGGTATATCTACTGCAGTGTGTGTGTGTCTGTGTGTGTCTGTGTGTTGCAGAATATACATTGCAATACATACACACACACACACACACACACCCCAGCCATACAAAGTCAGCATTTTGGTCATCACCAGAGGGACCACATCTTCTGTGGCAATAGGCTAGACTATATACCTAGGTGTAGCGTAAGTCCATCTAGGTTTGTATATTTAGTCTCCATGGTGTTTGCAGTGACGAAATCGCCTAACGACTTTTCTCAGAAAATAACTCCATTGCAGAGAAAATCTCACCTGGGATAGGAGGCCATCTGAGCTACTCTGGGGGACCCCACATGGAGAGAGAGTAGGTAGAGGCAGGGAATAATGCAGTAGCTACAGAAGCAGTGCTGAGCACGGAACCAAAATAAGATATGCAAACACTGTCCACGTGAATGCCTTAAACAAATTTGATTACCATCATCATTTTGTAAGAACACGTTTGGAAAAAAAAAAATTTGTATGAAACACAGTAGGCACTGGGAGGGTGCTGGGAGGAGGCTGGAAGCAGGTGCCAGGGCACAGAGGAGTGTGAGGAGGCTGCCAGAACCCACCTCGAATCCAGCCGGTCACTCTGGTTCCCCAGCCCTGCTGCCAAATGCTGCGAGCCACCCCGAGGCGCAGCCTCCCTTGGTTTACCAGATGCCCAAGCATCTCTGTCGTCCCAGTCACCTTTGCACCTGCTTCCAGTTCAGGCTTCCTGTTTGCTTTGTTTCGTTTTTTAACTAGGGTTGTGAAGGAATCGTGGTCTTACAGTGCACTGCACATTTCCGGGATAATTTGATGATTGTGGATATTTCTGTACATGTGAAAACAGTCGTGATCAAGATAGTGAGTATGTCTGTCGCCTCCAAGCTCCCCTGCTGTCCCTTCACAGTTCCTCTCCGCAGCCCTCCCTACTCTCGGTCCCTACACCTTAGTTCACAATTTCTAGCATATTCTGTTCTAAGATCAAACATATGTTCTCTCTCCCTTCTCCTCTGACTGCTTTCACTTGGTGTAGTTATTTGAAATCCAGCCAGGTTGTGTGTGTCAGTAATTCGGCCCTTTTCATTGCTGAGTAGAATTCCACTGGAGACAAACCTCCACTTGTTTATCCATTCACTGGTGGATGGTTTCTACTTGTTTCCAGTTTTGGGCTATTGCAGATAAGACCACTGTGAGCATCTCTGTACAGATCTTTGCATGAACATATTCTTGGGTAAATACTGAGGGGGCAGAATGCCTGGATCATATATTTAATTAAAAAAATGTTTTTAAAGACGATGGAAGCAGGCAGAAATGAAGCAAGTAGGCAGACAGGGAGGAAGAGAGGAAGAATAAGCATTATTTACCTAGTTGCTCATTTTGGTTATTGGTTATTCCCCCAACCCCAGCTCATTTTATTTATTTTAGTTAGTTGTTCATCCTGGTTGTTTCCCCTGACCTCAGGTCTTGAACAGGGACCTTGGGATGTATGCGGACTGTTCCACGGTGGCCACCAGGGCATGCCTGGCCACCTTTTATTTACCACCCCCCACCCCGCCGCAATGCTTCTTTCTGACAAGGGTAGCAGTTTCAGTAAACAGCTTGTCTAAATCTTAGTTACATATGTTAGCAGCAGTTACTCTTTACAGGAGTGCAATACATGTGATACACGTATACCTCCACATACCTGCACTAGAACTAGAGCAGAATGATGCATCACACACATCCAAACACCTGTGCTAGAGGGTTCAGCCCTCTAGCCTGAACCCTCACACTCTGGGGGAGGGGAGAAAGGGCTGGGGATTGACTTCATGGCCAGTGACTAAGGATATCCTCAATCATGCTGACATGCTGGAACCTCCATGAAAATCCTAAGCAAGGGGTTCAGAGAACTGGGTCAGTGAGTGTACCCAGATGCAGGGAAGGTGATGCACCCCAGCTCCATAGGGACAGATGCTCCTGCCCTCGGGACCTTGCTTCATTCACCTGGGTGCTCGTTGTGTCCTTAATCACACCCTTTATCACGAACCATGAGTAAAGGTTTCCCTGAGTTCTGGGAATCATTATCGTATATTATTAAACCCACGGAGAGGGTCAGATTTGTAGCCAAATCAGGTGGAAGTGTGGGTGACAGGGACCCATCCTTGCGATCATTGCTGGCAGTCTCATGGGCTGAACCCTTAGCTGTGGGCTCTGCGCTCACCTGGGAGTGAGGGTCAGATGCTTCATGTGAGAAAACTCACACAACTGCATCAGTGTTGTGCTCAGAGAAACAGGTTTCCTTTAGATGAGATTTGAGGACCCAGTTGCACAGGTTGACATAAAAGATAGCAGCGGGGAGATGGTGACCCCGGAGTGACAACAGGAAGGCTCTCAGCTGTATGTCAGCTGTGCTCTGCCTGCCCCAGCTCATGGAATTTGCACAATCATCCTGCAAAGAGGGGTGATTTCTGTAACACAAAGGAGAGAACTTGGGCTTAGGGAGGTTGAGAAATATTGCCCGCGGTCAAACGGTGAGTCCTTAGCCACACAAGTCACCTCCCTCAGGGTTTTCCTCCTGGAGAAAAAATGGCTTTTCAGTGACTTTTGAACTCAGTGGAGATATTAACTGGTGGTCCTGATGAAACAATGACCATAAATTGTAATAATCGAAAACTCAGATTATCACTGTCTTCTCTATGTGGAGGACAAATGGGGAGAATGATAAATTCCTGTTTTGTATGGGGCTCAGAGAGATTAAGTGACTTGCACAAAATGGCACAGCTAAGAAGGGAGTCAAGACGAAGCTCAGCAGCTGACTCCCAGTTTCCTGCTGTGTCCTCAGGGCCTCAAGGGTCTCTTCTCCTGACAGTTTATAAATGCGTGTGTTTGGTCAATGTCGTTCACTGACCCACCTTCAGCCATTTTGATTTGATCTCTGGCTGGCAAGGAATTCAGGAGACCTCATCAGACATCCATCTTTGTGGACAGTTTTGGCTTTCCTGGGTCTCATTTTGGCCTACTCACAGAGACCAGCTTTGCCTAGGATTTAAGATCTTGTGCCTAGGGAAAAACTGTTTTTGCCTCAGGAATCAAGCAGAACAAGTTACCAAGTGTACTTACTGTCTTTAACTTAGATTTCAAAAGATTGCCTCCCTTTGTTTTTCAGATCCTTGTCTCATATTGCTTACAACCTCCTGTATGAGCTATGTAGACATGTGAATGTTAATTCCCACAAGCCAGCATATAATATATATATATGTATTTGTATGCATACATGCATTTATATATCTATATATTTTTTTTTGCATGGGGGAAGACTTAAAAATGTTAATTCACTTGTATAGGTCTGGGTTCTAGTTACATAAAATACGATAAAAAGTTGTTTGTGGTACACCCTGGTGGCTCAGGCGCTAATCTGCAGCTCTTCCATAGTCCACAAACAAAATGAACAACTAACTAAATAAAAAATGCTCCCTCCTCCTTACCCTTTCTGCCTGCCTACTTGTCTTCATTTGCTGCTTCCTTTCTCTAAAAAACAGTACAATTTGTCCACGCTCATTCTCTCATGGACATACAATGGCGTTTTCCAGAGGCTACAAGACAGTGGTATCCAAGGGATGGAAAGGAAAGCAGAGATGAGAGCCCCACTGCCTTTGCTGAAGTCAGACATTTGAGATGTGCAAAAGGTAAACGGATGTCACTCTTCTTACTCATTTGTTTTGCGAAGTATAGTTCTTTTCCATTAGAATATGTTGTTGATGTGTTTATGATAACATGTAATGGGCTTTTCAATGTTATTCGAAAATGAATATGTAGGCATATTTGGTTCTTCACTTTTTATTTCTAACTTGGTAATTATTTCTACGTTGTTAATTCTAATTAATAGCTATAGCCCACAGAAACTCACTGTGTAAAAATCTCCTCATCGGAGTCTGTTGGATTTCTGAATAAAAACAGCACAGACTGAGGGGACTGATTAAACAGCAGAGATGTATTTCGCCCGATACTGAAAGTGGCAAGTTCAAGATCAAGATGTCAGTGACTGGGGGCCTGTGAGAACAGCTTCCCAGGCCAGCAGGAGGCTTGTCGCTGGCTTGTCACTGGGTGGAAGGGAAAAGGAGAAGGTGGGACATGATTCCCATCCTGGGGACATGTTGACCTCATGACCCCAAAAGTCCACATCCTGACACCATCACAGTGGGAATTAAGGTTCAACAACGGAATCTGACACAGACCTTCAGGTTATAGCAGTCCTGAAACCAAAAAGCTGGGGACCAGCTGACAAGGTTGTGTAGCCTGCAGCGCACACCACAGCAGGGCGCTGGCTGAACACAGACCCCTCCCGCCCTCAGGCTACCTGCTACCAATTTCTTGGGACTCCTCTTGATGTCGTTTTTCTTTTTTGTTTTTTTAAGGAAAAGGAGAGCGCTAAGGCAGTGACCATGGGGAAGGAACAGAGGGAAAGGTTATGAAAGACATTTAGAAAGCAGAAGAGCATGTTTTTTCTACCCTGCAGTCCAGGGTTGCAGGTTTTCATGGTCTGTACCGCAGCCTCCTGAGGCCCCAGGGGCCCCAGGGGTTATGTATTGGCTGCTTAGCCATTGTCCCATTCTTTGCACACACTTCCATTTTAAGAGGTGATTTAACCATCCTCTCCCTGACAGATGTGAAGGATGCTACGTCAACAGCTGTCCCTAAATGGTCTCTCTTGAGTCACTATTGCGTTTCTTTGACTTTCATGCTACTTATTATATGTAGAGCAACTATAACATCATAGAATGGTATTTTCCAACATTATTCAGCTTTCACTTTTGCCTCTTGTCATCTAGGAACTAGGCTTTTAATTTTATTTTGCCCATCTCCATGAATGCAGAAAAGTTAAAGCCAATCTTTTGGTGATGGAATGAAAATGTGCACTTATATCAGTAATCTAATGGATAAGCTTTTTTTTCTTGCCCTAAACACTTAATTTGCTCCCCTATTTTAGCTGTGACACTATGAGGACAAGCATTAATCAGAGGGACATAATGAGTGGTAGTATGGTCTGCTAACCTCCTTCCAGCCCAGTGAGGGGAGGCTTTCTTGAGTGATATGTGTGGTGGGGACATTCTGTGTTCTCCTGAGGCTAAGCTGTGAGGCCTGTGTCCGGAGGCTGGCCGGGGGTCCCCGGGGCTGCCCTCAGCTCCGCATTGACTCCAGAATCTCAAGGGTATGTCAAGAATTGAGGGATCTGTTTTCTTGTTCTATGGACTCACTGTACCATCTGCCGTGGCCGAAGGGCTCTGAACATTTTTAAAATATTTCTTTCTCACAAGAGGCAAGATAAGATTTGAACTCACCTTGATCAGGTTTGGAGTAGATCCTGTACTTTCAACAACTGCATTTCACGTTCACCCTTAGCTATAGCATCCTGATCTCACTAACAACATAATGGCAGTGAATTCCAGTCTCTGATGAATTACAACTTTTTTTTATTCTTAAATCCATTCTGACTTCACTATTGGAACGGTGCAGGGAATTGGATTTTGACTAAACCCGAACACCTAAGCCTTAGGAAAATGCAAACCACAGCTCATGAAATTGAAAATGAACAGAATTAGCAAAAGAAAATTTCATGTAAGACTATGATATTAGTATCAAAATGCCAACCAGTTAGATTAAGAAAAGGAGCTAATAGGAAACGATGAAATGATTAACTCTTTCAAGCTCAGATAAAGTAAGAAAGGCCCCAGTTGATGCTAACATGGAGTTTTCACTTTTGCTCATCTTCCCCACCCCATTTGTCAGACTTGGGTAAAAAGCCTCTGGGAATAAATGTTGGGTGCCCTGTCTTATGACAATATACTCTTGCCTCTTTTACATCTATTTTTCTGTGTCTAAATTCTTCTAGAATTTCCATAGTTGCAGGTTTCTGTTTATAGGGCTGGTCAGAAAATAATAGCATCATTAAAAAGAGCTGATTTTAGAAAGTTGAGAATTAATATATAACTCTACATTCTTTCTACACATTTCTGTTCAGAAAACCTTTAAAAGGTAGAACTGCAGAAAATAACAGAAAACGGTCCTGTCAGAGCTTGAAGCTATGAGTTCAGGTTAAAATATCTTTTTTTCTACAGTTTGCTACTTCCTTCTGCTGTAGTAGTTTCAGTCATATTTGTATATATTTACACTGATGTATTTTAATTAGGCTCTGCCTCCCACATTCTCAAAGGTCTCAAGGTTGACTTTAGAACTTATCTCTAAAAGGGATTATTTCTACCATCACGGGTTCCCCGACATTTTTTTTTTTTTTTCTTATAGGAAAGGTACAGGTAGGAATGAAGGCCAGTCAGCAGGCAGGCAGAAAAAGAAGAAGATGGAGCATTTTATTTATTTTTATTTAGTTGTTCACATTGGTAATTTCCCTCCAGAGCTGGGACTCCAACCCAGGGATATGTGGCCTATGCTCCTTTGGAGGTGATTGTTCTAACCACTGCTCCACCAGGGAGTACCAAGATTCCCCAGTGACTTTAAAATGTGAATACCCTCTGTCCTAAGTGTACAATGAAATCTTTAACTCTGAAATGTTCCTCTGAATAGCACAAAGCATTGAACAGTGTATATATTCTAAACATTGTCCTCATTAAAACAATTAGCGTCAATTAACTGCATTACCTTATTTCATGTAAGTATTTAAAAGAAGGATTTAAAGCATAAGCCGCTTTCCATATTTCTTTGGTTTTTTCCCCTGTACTCAAAAAAATTCAAGTGACCTGGCCCTCTTTTTCAACCTCTGAGTTTAGGTAGCTAGTATATTACTGCCTAGGGAAGTGCCCTAAATGTTGAAAGACTTAATTTCTGCAAAGAAAAGCAGCCATATTCCTGTGGTTTTGCCTTGGGGAAGTGAGGGACATGCTCTGAAGATCTGAAATCGCCAGCAAGACACAAGGCTGCCAAGAAATGCCTGCATGACTTCGTCGTGTCAGGGGATCATCCCAGTCCCCTCCTAAGGTCCCTCAGCTGCTGAGACTTACCCCGGTATGCTCTAAGTCACAGGCAAAGCAAGCACTTAACCTGGCCTTGCCCAGAGGCAAGTGAGAGCCCTTCTTAGTATCCATACTATCTTTGGGAAGGGTAATAGTCTGACTGAACTAGTTAGAACAGGGAGAGCATTAAATCTTCTAAGTCCTGCGTTTGCCAGGATCCAGTCTGGGGATTCCATTGCCAAATAGAGGGGATCACAACTGTAATTCAAGAGTCCATATGGTAACTCAGACCATGCTATCAAAAATACCCCTCCGCTCCGACTCCAGCCACTCTATATTCTGTGAACCTTTTTTTTTTTATTTTAATCTTTGGGGCATTTTCCACTAACATGAGTTATCTGATCAGTTTCTTTCTCTCGGATTCTCCAACACGGAGTCTTGCAACACTGGGGACCCAATATAGACATATATGTGAAAATACAAGTTAGAGACTACACATTCTCCAAACGCTGCGGACGCAAATCTCTCCTTTGCCCCGCAGTAGTCAATCTCCAGGTTGTGTCTTGGGAGGTCAAGGGTGAATATGTTGGGGCTGGGGAGCCAAGAGTTGCTGCTAGACCAGCTCCTCAGGTCTGAGGGGTTGTCAAGGTGACAGCACTTGGCCTTAGCGGTGCAAAGGTGACCCCGCCCCTTGCCTAGCTCCAATTGGGCACGCCCCTTCTGGGTCCCTTTTAGGATTGGCTGAGAGGCGCGGCCCATGAGTCGGAGCGCCTTGCGATTGGTTGGCGCTTAGGCCTGTCTTCGCGGCGCGGCGGCCTGACCTGATGTGGGGCCAGCTCCGCTAGCCAATCGAGGTGCGAGCTGAGTGTGGTGTGCTGCTTGTCGCGGATCCTTCCGCCGCCGCCGCCGCCGGCGCGAATTGCGGACCGGCTGGGACGGGCGAGCGGGTTGCCGGAACTGTCGAGTGGGTGGGTGTATGGGGGTGGCCCAGGGCGCGCGGTCTAGCCAAATGGAGGAGAAAAGAACAGAACCGGACAGTTTTGTCCAGAGGGGTCTCGCCCTGCTTTTGAGGACCGCTTCAGCAAATTCAAATTCTAGTGAATAAATTAAAACACACACACACACACAGGCCAAAGAATCATGAATGCAAATAAATAAATAAAAGAACGCGAATGAAAAAAGAAAGGTTTAAGTTGCCCAAACTGTCCAAAAGAAATGTCCGATGAAGAAGTACAAAGAGAGTAGAGAGACAGGCAAGTTATGAGCACTATCTTCAGTCTTCCCGAAAGTATTGCTTGAGATGCTGTTTGTGGTGAGCTCCTGGGAAACCGCTGGGAGCCAAGCATTGCAACCTGCTGGAAGCTCATTGGTGAAGACTGAGCGCTTTGAACTGTGCCCTCCCCTGACACACCCCCTCGCCCTCCACAATGAAAGCGGGGTGGGGGAAGATCTCAAGGCCAGGGCGCCTTCCAGAGACCTTAACTTTGTGCAGAGGAGGCAGAGGACAAAAGGAGAAAGAGATGCGGGTGTCTAAACAAGATTTCTTTGCGTCTGTCCTCTTCCTTTACCCTCGGTGCCGACTGAATACACTCGACACTGTATGCTTCTTGGTCCTTTTCTCTGGAAGCCTGGCTTCTGAAAAGAGAAATTTGTACTTATGTAAGAAGGCAAAGAAGCCAATTCAAGTCAGAGAGTGGAGAGTCACCTCATCACTCAACGTTTCTAGCCAGAGACCAGAGTCTAAATCTTTAGGGTTAGCAGAGTCCTCTGCCCCGAATACAGATTTCATTATTAGCGCCAGGCCAGTGAGAATTAGTACTCTCTCAGATCTTGTGGGTAGTATGTTATGGAGTCCTGGGTGATGTTAAAGTGTTGAGAGTCCTACGGAAAGCAGCAAGAAAGTAGCTTGTGTCCTCTGAGTGGTGACATTTACTTAAATATTTTCCGTGTGCCTGCCTGTGACAACACAGAAGAAAGTCCTGCTTTCCTGGGGCCTCATTGTAATGCAGGAGTGGGGAGACAAGATAACAGAGCAAACAAATAATTATCAGGATGATTTAGTCTTGTTCTGTGAATGAAGTGAAACAAGTGCTCATGCCTGTGTGTGTGTGTGTGTGTGTGTGTGTGTGTGCGCGCGCGCGCGCGTGTGCACACGTAGGAAAGTTTGTTGACTGTCTGAGGAAAGCCTGTTAAAAGAGGTGACCTTTGAGATCATCACAGATGTTTGTGTGAGGTGATCCCAGAAGTGGTCCAATACATCCAAAGTCTATTTACCTAAAGCCAAGTTGCCAAACAAGTCATTGAATTTGCAGAATTGGTCAGATTTACTAATTTACAAAAACAAAGCCAAAACCAACAAAGACGGTTTAATCTTGAATTAGATCAATGAGTAAGAATATAGTCTTCTGCTTTTTTTTTTTTGAATGTAGGAAAATATGCTTTGTGAATACATTCTTATCCTGTCACTTTGGGAAGATCCAGCCAGAGGTTCTCGAGTGTCCACGTTGATGTTCTTATCTTGTTAGATGGCCCCTGGTTTGGAATCTCTGGTGGTGTGGGGGAGGGCAACCTCTGCCTGTCTGGTCACTCTTGTCGCCCCTGACCCAGCTGTAGACTTTTGTGTGGGTCACAAACGCTCTGTTGAACGAGTGAGTTCTGTGTCCAGGCCCTCCCATGGAAATCTGGCTTCAGGAATGAGAAGGCTTGAAGTGGGAGGCTCTGCGTACGGATAGATGCTTAGAGGTGTTGACACAAACCATGATCCTTCCTTTATTTAGTCTAGAGACCTTTATGGAGTCTCCCCTGGGTGCCAGGCTCTGTGCTAGCAAGAGCGATGGTACTGAACAAAACTGACAAAGACCCAGCTCTCATGAGCTGCCGTTCTCATGGGCACCAGACCGTGAACAGGTAGCAGAGAGTATGTTTTAACACTGGGGGTCACGGGGCACCTTGCCCTCACAAGTGACAGGAGCACGGCAGAGAGATTTGGGCATCTCCTTCCTCCTGGGCTGGTGCGCCCGCTACAAAGATCACATTTGTTAGCCCTTTAATAAACACCTGTATTTATTTCCTGGGCCGCCATAACCAATTGTCACGTGCTCGGTGGTTTAGAACAGCAGAAACATTCTCTCGCAGTTCAGAAGTCGAGAAGTCCAGAATCAAGGTGTGGGCACACACCTGTAGCTCAGGTGGCTGAGAGGGCTGGGGTGTGGACCATGTAAAACCCACAGACCTGAGTTCATGACTGGGCAGGGAGAAAAAAATGAAAGAAACAAGCTAGTAAGTAAAAATTCTCCTTCCTTTCTGCCTTCCTTTCTTCCTTCCTTCCGTTCTCCCTCCCTCCCTCTCTCCCGTCCTTTCTTAAAAACAAAAACAAAAACAAAATCCAAAATCAGTATGTTGACAAGGCTGCCCTCCCTCCTAAGTCTGTAGGAAGGGCCCTTCCTGCCAATTTCTTGTTCCTGGTGTCCTGGGCTTGTGGCCACATCCCTCTAATTTCTGCCTCCTCCTCTGGGTCTTTCCTCTGTGTCTCTTTTAAAGGCACTTGTCATGAGATTGAGGGCCTATGTGAGTAATCCGGGATGATCTCATCTCAAGATCCTTACTTGAATTACATCTGCAAAGACCCCTTTCCCTATAGGGACAGATTCAGAGGCTGCAGGTGGACCCATCTCTTGGACGGCCACCTCTCAACCAAATATCGTATCCTTCTAGTTATTTCCTACAAGATAGTCATGTGTAGTCATAGAAAAATTGCATAGGCCAAAGAGGAAATAAATTTATTTTTGACACACATAGTGTTTATATTTTAAGAAATATATTTCCTTTCAGCACAGATGGTATCTTGTATGTATTTTTCAACAACTATAGACAGAATTCTGCATTCTGCTTTTCCTCTTCAACATCTCTTTAAGAACTGTGCTGTTTAAAGACCCATTTTATTATTTTTAATGGGTCTATAAAGTAGAGCTTGGTATGAACTACCCTGTATTTTATTAGTTACTTCCCTATTCATAGACTTTTAGTTTGTTTCCAATTTTTCATGCAGTCTTGGTGAAGTAATGTTGTCAGAGTTGGGGGGTCCTGCTTTTCTTTTTTTAAGGAAAGGTGCAGGCAGGAATGAGGGAGAGCAGAGGTAGGTAGGCAGGAAGAGAGAGGAGGAACAAGCACTTTATTTTATTTAGTTGTTCATCTTGGTTGTCCACCCCACCCCCTCCCATCCCGCCCCCTGAGCTCCAGCTGTGAACCTGGGTCCTTGGAATGTATGTGCATTGTGCTGGCTAGAGGTGGCTGGCCAAACCGCTACTCCTCCAGGGCACGCCTGGAGTCGGGGGGCCTTCCTTTTATTTATTTTTTTGACTTGTGAGATGTGTGAAGCATACAAAAGACTGCGTAGAGTGTGTGTGTTTGTGTGTGTGCAGTTTGAAGGCTAACAAAAGCACACCGATGAATAGGTAAGTATCACCCAGATGAACAGGGCATGACCAGGACCTGGAAGACCCCTCCCTAAACTCACCTCTTTCAGTTCCTTCCTTTGCTCATTATGATGTGTTTGTGATTCTTCACATTCTCTGTGTTTGGTGCCCCCTTAGTGGCCCCTCATGGTGCTGGGATCCTGAGTTGCACCTGTATGGCCTCCTCTGCTGCAGAGGAGGTGGGACTTGAATCTCTGAGCCATCACCGCAGGCACTGGCGCTGGTGGCTGGCATCCACCCGATTTCCACAGCTCTGCTGTGCACGGAGTGGTGAGGCAACCACGCCATGGGGCCAGAAAAAGAAACCCTCTAACAGTTCTTTGGCCCAATAACACGGGGAGCTGGGCTGGGTGTCTGACTGCAATGGCTTCTCATTCTTTTTCTGGATGGGTAGGGGGTGGGACCCTGCTGTGCTGTGACTCTTGGAAGTTGGAATGGGGCAGCCTTTTGCCTCTCTGGACATCTCTGCCTCCCTAGCCCCACTCCATGACTCCCTCGGTTGCACTGGAGGAAATCAGTTGCATGCTGGAATTTGTCCCCATTTAGTCGGGTTCTAGCACTGTGTGTCGACTCTAGCAGTACATCCTCTTAGGTCTGCCTCTCAGAATATCTAGATGTGTGAGTTTCTATTTATCTATATTGCTAGAGATGGATGTCTTACATATGAAGATCCCCCTCCATCATCTCCACCTTTCCAGTCCAGTCCAAGTTCCCATGATACCCCATGTGAATGTTTGCAATATTCCTCGAACAGGGTTATCTGCTTGCACTGGGCCCCATACTCGAGCTCATTCATTCTTTTATCCCACAAATGTAAGTCACATCACTCCCCTACTCAAAACTTACATGACTTCTTATTATTACACTTGGAATACAATCCAAAGTCCTTCCTCACGTGTGGTCTCCCCAGGCCCTATTGGTCACTGTGACTGACTGTTCCAAGCATGCCTTAGGGCCTTTGCACTTACTATGCTTTCTATCTGGATGGTTCTTCCTGAAGATCAGCACTGGGATGGATGTTTCACTTCAGTAGGTGGAGAATCTTCTGCTCTTGTCCCCTTGTCCTGGTGGAACCCTGCATCACAAGAATTGTGATAGAGGGGTCCTGGCTTGGGGACCCAATTCTCCCGTTGTTACTGATGGATTCATATCATCAGGCCATGTGGTCTAGACCAGGCAGGTGAGTGATGAATGTCCCAAAGTGAACAGAAGCCCCTCCAGGGGAAAGTACAAGTGAGGTTGCTACTGGACCCAGGTTAGCTGTCTGTTGTCCTGAAAGGAACAAAACCCGAGAGGAGGGGTATTGATGAAAGGAAATTGGGTTTATTATCAAGAAGCACCAATGGAGGAAGTGGGAGACCTGTTGTGTCTCAGATTCACTTCGCCCACTGACAGGGACTCAGAGATTGTGTAGACCCCTTGCGATGCAAGGGGCCGAGAGGTATACTTAGCCGCAAAGGGGCTATTCGCTAATCAGGCCAATCAAAGTCCTCCTGCCTCAGTGAAAGACGGTTTAATTCACTGTCTGTGTCTCTCCCAGTTTAGTCTGTTTGTAACTAGTTTACAGATTAACCAAATATCATAGATTCCTCAGTTTTTCTGGATGGCTAGGTTGAGGTCCCCATTCATCACCCATGACAGAATGACCTTTGTGATGGTTTCAGTTAGAATGCTTTTGGCAACAGGGGGTGACACTCAAGGCCCAGTTGCTTAAACCATGATGACAATTGCTGTTTATTCAATATCTTAATCTTGATCAAGAAGGGCCCTCCAAAGCTTAGCTTCCATTTTATTTTATCTCCTTCACCTCTGACCCTGGGTCTCAAATCCAGGTCCATGGCCTTTCCATGGTCTGCACCTTAATCACATGAGCCAGAGGGTGTGCCTCAGTTCCCGTTTTAAATGGTGAGAACTCTCTTAAATCTTTTCCTCTGCCTTGTCTCTGATGTTACTAAGAAGGATATGGGGTAACAAGGTGGGAACTGAAAAGGCACCTCCAAAGGCCCATGTGAGTCTGGGGGTGCAGACATGTACCCAGTTCTTTTGACTGTTGCTTCTCTATCCCTTGGATTCCAGGATTCAGAATGAATCAAGTGAACTTCATTGTATAAATCTAGCCCTTTCCCTGCTCTGCGGTTGGTCCAACACTGGTCAAACTTGGGTTTCATGCCCATGAGGGCTGGGTCATTCTTTCCCTGCTGAACCCCATTGTCTCGCCCACAGCAGGCACTCACTTGGCATTTCTGCATGAATGGGTACATGTTTCCTGAGCTCCAACTAGGGATCAGGCTGCAGTTAGACAGGGTTTTGCTCTTGTGGAGTTGTCATTCTAGTATGAAAGGAATGAGCTTGAACACATAAATCCTTCAAAGACGAATCTCCTGGGTGGAGAGGGACTCACACCGTCACCCAGGAGACCACTTGGAGACAAAGAACTGGAGCTGGCCTAGAATGTGGAGGTCAGGGGAAGAGTTATCCTGGACGTCATGTCCATTTAGAAAACACCCTTTTTTAAGTTAGACTCTATGCATCTTTATGGTGCCCGGAAGATGGAAGCTGTTTAAGATTAAGTGGTGAAGACAGGGGCCCACTTCATACAACTCCAACACTGCAAAACTGTATTTGCGGGGAGCTGATTGGATTGCTGTCCGTATAAATTATGACATGGAATACGGGAGGACCCCTAGTACAGAGTCAACCTTTGAAATATATCTCAAGTCTCATTTTTCTCTGTGTCTGCAGCAGCACCCAGTCCAGCCACCACCATCTCGAGAAGCATTGTCATCATAAGTGCTCTCTCTGCTTGTACTTTTGCTCCCTGAAGACAACTCAGCAGCCAGAATAATTCTATTATAGTTACAGTCAGACCACAGCTGTCTTCCGCTCAAAACTGTTCAGTGATCTCGTATCACCCAGAGTAAAAGCCTGAGGCTTCACTGGTTTCCAGGTCACTTCTTTCTTCATGGATCTTATCTCCTAGGTCTCTCAAGCCAGGATCCCTGCCTCTACATCTTAGCACCTTTTCTCTCTGCCTGGAATCTGCAACCCCCACCCCGCTCCCCGTGTCCCTCGCCTCCAATGGATCATTCCTGTCACTTTCAAGTCCTTGGTAGAAGTCATCTTTTCAGAGGGACTCTTTGTGACAATCCCATTTGATTGGAAATACTTCTCTCATGTTTCCTGCCCCTCACTTGTGTTATAACACTTAATATCTTTTATTACAATAATACATATTATTGCGCTGCAAAGAATGCTACTCTGGTATACTACGCATGTGATTGTAATACACTACATAAGACAAATATATAATGTCTCTAGCTGTTAACTGTCTCTCCTCCCCACACCTATCCCCCTCATCCTATCCCCTGGTGACAGGTGTTTTGCTTTGCTTAAGGCTGTTCCACAAAGACCCCCTCATGGCCCGGCCCGCAGGTGCTCAGTCAGTATCAGCAGGCAGACAAATCAATGGAGAATGAATGATGCCCAAAGGGGCCAGCAGCTCTAGCTCTGGGTCCGGCTTTAAGGCCTTAGGGACCCAGGTGAGTGCGGACAGCTTGGGCCCACCGCGCCTGCGCAGCCGCCCGCCCCCGCGGGGGACTCGAGTGCAGGCCGGGAGGGAGCACTCCTTTGCGAGAAGAGGCTCCCGCGGAGGGTTACACGCTGCGGAACGCACCGACCGATGAGGGCGGGGCGGCCGATGAGGGGCGGGGCGGCCGTGAGGGGCGGGGCCGGGGCGCGCCCGGTGTCCGGGACCCGCAGCCGCGGTGCTCAGACGCGCGCTCCCCGCCGTCCGCCTCGCGCTCCCCGCCGTCCGCCTCGC
The DNA here is from genome assembly GCA_004363575.1 of Solenodon paradoxus. Taxonomy (NCBI): domain Eukaryota; kingdom Metazoa; phylum Chordata; class Mammalia; order Eulipotyphla; family Solenodontidae; genus Solenodon; species Solenodon paradoxus. The sequence continues at coordinate 3,266 of RJWH01004603.1, read as the reverse complement.
GCTCCCCGCCGTCCGCCCCGCGCTGCCCGTCCCCGGGCGTCTCCGCTGCCGCCCGGCCGGCTCTCCTCGCCGCCCGCCCGCAGCCCGCCGCCCGCCGCCGCAGCCATGTCCAAGGACCCGCGGGCGCAGCGGGAGGAGATCCTGGAGTGCCAGGTGATGTGGGAGCCCGACAGCAAGAGAAACACGCAGATGGACCGCTTCCGGGCGGCCGTGGGCGCCGCCTGCGGCCTGGCGCTCGGTGAGTGCGGGCCGGCCGCCCTCGGGTCCGGGGGCCCGGGTTCGGGGCCACCTGATCGTGGGGCCCTCCTTCGGGGACGTTAGTGTGTCTGTAAGGGCTCCCCCCTTTTCCCGGGCGTTGCTGTCAGGCCAGACTACTGGTTTCCAGTTTCCCTCTTTTGGAGGTGTAGGAGCTCCTTGACAGGAGGGCGCCTTCGGAGGAGTCATCTGACTGTGGTTTTGCTCTTGTCTGGGGTGGGGTTTCCTCCATTCCGCTGTCAGGGTGCAGAATCCTGACTGCAGGACCGGCACAGGTGGGGTCATCTCCTGGGAGGGCCGCCCCTCTGGCCTGGGAACCCCTGTGGACTGAGGTTGTTAGATGTTCCTACATGTGGAATGTGGGGTGCTCTCTGCATCTTGGGCACCAGCCAGGGGGCTTGCAGGCTTGTGGCTCTTCCCTTCTGTTCACAGGGTCATTTGCCCACCAACAGTGCCTGTGCTGTTTCCCAGACCCGCAGACTGACCCTGCTAGAAGGCTAGGTTGGAAGCGGGTATCTGGAGAGGACAGTCAGGTAGGAGCCTTCCCTAGGGGTTGGTTGGCTGGTTCCCAATCCAGACTCACAGCACCTGTTCAGAGGCTGGCAGAATGCTCCTGATGGGTGAGAAGCACTTACTCCTGCTTTCCCAGCTCCAGCTGCCTGCTGGCTGCTTCCCCTCAGCCCCAGAGGTTCTCAGCTCCTTGTGGCCTTTTCCTCCTCTTCCACCTCCCAGTTGGCTGTAGGGTAGTCCTGTGTTTCTTCTGGGAGCGCACAGCCAGGGGGACCTTAGTCATCGGCCTTGCAGGGGAGTTCATCTCAGCTCTGGGCACCCTCCCTCCTGTTTCCTCCCTCCTACCTCTCCTTCCTGTATCTCTCCACCCTGCAGCTCTCCTTCCAACCCCACCCTCCTGCAACCTCCATCTGCACCCCTTTGCCCTGCACTCTCCCTCCCATCACCCTCTCTGAGCCAGCACTTCTCTGGGGCCCTGTTTGCTCTTCTCTGAATAGTGCTGGGTTTTCCTGCTTCCTGCTGCTCCCCCACCCCTCACTCCCCCGCCCTTAGTACACCCTGCTTGCTTTGCCAGAAGCACAGGTTTGACTTTGTCACTCCTGGACTCAGCCGCTCACAAGGCCTCCTTGTTGGCCGTGGACTTGCAGCCAGCTTCCAGGCCCTCCAGAGCATGGCGATGTCGTAGTTACCATGAGCCCCTTTCCAGCGCTCGCCTGTCCCTCTGCCTCTCTCCTTCTTCCAGCTCCCTGGAGACCGCATGGTCCTACAAGTGGTCAGTTAACTGCTGGGTTGGGAGAGAGCAGGCTCCTTGAGGAGTTGATGTGGGACTGTGTGTTTACCTTCCCTTGATCTCATATCACTTTCCTATGCCTACAAGAATATGATGTAGTTTTGGTGCTGATAAAATGATTTTTTTCATAGGAAGGGTGCTGGCAGGAATGAAGGTGAGTAGGCAGGCAGGCAGGAAAAGAGAGGAGGAAGCACTTTATTTTTCAGTTGTTCACACTGGTTGTTCCCCACTCCTACCCCAGATTTTGAATCCAGGACCTTGGAATGCATGTGGACTGCACCCAGGGTGTACCAGACTGCTAGGCCACCAGGACGTGCCTATTTACTTTTTCTTTTTTTTTTTTTTTGTATTTTATTGCAGTAACTTTGTTTTACAACTTAAAATGAACTCATGCGTAGGTTTCTCATATGTGCACCTATTTACTCTAGTTGTTGTTGGGGTTCTCCCTGGCGTGGGGACATGAACCCAGGCCCTTGGGGTCCCGAGGCAGTGGACTTAATTGCTAGACCAGCAGGCCAGGCCTATTTGTGAATACTCTTATGGTTTAAAGACAGCGCCCTTGAGCTGGTGTCTTCTGCACCCTCCAGCAGCTCTTGTAGCCGAACATAAGGCTGAGCAGTGCGGGATGTACAGTGAGAGCGAGACACGGTCCCCACAGGCTACCTTGGCCTGGTTCCAGCCCTGGATGCATGGGCGGCGTCCCCCAGCCTGGCGGCCTCTGCTTGAACCCCTCTCCCCAGACCATGGTTGGTGTGAGGTTCTGCCCTGTGTTCAGGGGGTACAGGCTGGGTGGAACTGGGTGTTCTGTTTCCACTACTGGAGCTGCAGGTTGCTTGACTCTTGTTCCTGCTTCTAGTGAAACCACCTGAGGGCTCCTACACCCCCAGGCTGCAGGGTCCTTGGCGTGCAGACTCTGGGGGGCAGCCTGCAGCTCCAACCAGTGGATGTACATGGGAGGCAAGGTCTCTTTCACAGACCTCAGGGGACCTGCTGCAGGTGGCCTCTGTCCCCACTTGGTAGACTGTGCTCTCTGGGTGTCTGTGCCCATTGTGTTTCGGGAGACCGCAGGCTCGCATCTAGGTTGGAGGCAGCCAGTACCTGGATGGCCTGGCTAGTTACCCAGGGCTCACACGACGGCAAGAAGCTCACATGGGTTGTAATGTGCCCACTAGCGGTCAGCCGGCGCCCGTGTCAGCTGGGGGCTGCCAGTACCCTGACCACGGGGGCTGTGAGGATGCTGCCGAGAGGGCTGACACAATCGTGGGCTCATCTCTAGGAGGCCGGTCCAGGTTCTCACAGGTAGAGAGCGAGGAGGGGCTGAGGTGGGAAGCAGGGCTGCAACCAACATGCCTCCTGGATGTGTGACCGATGTGAATAATAACTAATGCTTGGTGAGCGTGTTGTCTCTGCCTGGCCATCTGGCACTTTGCGTATCATTCACGTAATCCTCAGTAACCCTGCTTTTGTCCCCACTTTCCAGCTGAGAAAACAGAAGCTTAAAGTCTTGGTTGAGACCTTGCAGGCGTTTCTAGAATCAATGCTCTTAACTCCTATATTATGTTGCCTCTGCATGTGGGTAAAGGGCCAGGTGGGGTGATTGTGCTCTGGCAGACTGTCATTACAGTGTGACATTTTGGTCAATGGTAGACAGTGGTGCTCCCGGTAGACGGTGCCATGTACCTGGGTGTGGCGTGTGCGGGCACCTAGGTCT
>RJWH01004602.1:28938-101792 GCA_004363575.1 Solenodon paradoxus | reverse complement strand
GTGAGGCTGAGTGGGCCTCTGAGGGCTGGGGTGAGGCTGAGTGGGCCTCTAAGGGCTGGGGTGAGGCTGGGTGGGCCACTGAGGGCTGGGGTGAGGCTGAGTGGGCCTCTGAGGGCTGGGGGGATGTGGAGGCAGGGGTAAGAGGAGGGGTCCTGGCAGAGCTGTGGTCCACAGGCTTACTGGGGATTAGGGACTCAGCCTCAGGACTCTCTCCCACCACTGGAAAAGGGAAGGAGGGAGAGAAGGGACTAGAAAGGGGAGGCATTCACTATCTTCAGCTATTCTGGTGTTTACATGTGTTACCCCACTAATCCTCACCAAAAGCTTTGAAATGACCTTGTTAGTATCCCATTTTAGAGATGAGGAAATGGAGGCTTGGAGAGAGGAGGATGGAGATTCTGTGCAGGGAAATACAGCGGAATTGATGTCGTAACTGACCTGCATGCTGACAGCTATGAAAAGAGCGGATTAAAATAAGAATATTAAAAATATTTATCCATGTTCTGTCAGTGAAGTCTGGAACACTCAGAAACTGGGATACAAGTGAGAGGAACCAGAGAGGAGGGCAGGTGGGGGCCTGTCTTGTACTCTGAGGGCATTTGCTAAATCACAGGAACCTTAGCTTTGTCCCTAGAGCTGAGAGAAATGAGAATCACCAGTCAAGCCCAGAGCCCAGCCAAGTGGGGAAGGCCCCACCCTCAGATTGTGTGTCCAGTGGCCTCTACCTGGTTCGGGCACAAGCAGGACAAAACCTACCACTCACCAGTCCCACAAAAACCTCCAGAGAAATCCAAGCACGGAATTGAGGGTAAAAGCATTTTTCCTGAGAAGGCATCATCCTGAATGCACTGTCAGTGATTTTGAAGCCTGAATTCCCATTCCCTGGTTAAACTAAAACATCCTCAAGATGAAGTTTTAAATCAAAGTATCCCACCTCATGGTGCGTCACGGTGGAGTAGCGGTTAGATCCACTGCCTTCCTATGAGCACAGTCCACATACATCCCAAGGACCAGGGTTCACACCCCGGGTCAGGGGAGAACAGCTGAATAAAAATAAATAGGGTGCACCCTGGTCGCCTAGTGGTCTAGTCCCCCTGGGAGCAGTCCGCATACATCCCAAAATGCTGGATTCAAGACCCAGGCTTGGGGGAGGGGGAGGCAGGGGGGCGGTGGGGGACAACCAATGCGAACAATGAAATATATAAATAAAATATATAAAATAAAATAATATAAATATAAAATATAAATATAAAATATAATATATAATATAAATATAAAAAATATATATAAAATAAAATAAATAAAGTGCTTCTTCCTTCTCTCCCTGCCTGCCTACTCATTTCGCTCCTGCCTGCACCTTTAAAAAATAAATTAAGTATCACCCCTCACCCCAGAGATTTTGGTATGAATTTAGAAACAAGAAGAGGCAAATTCCCTCTTCTTTTCCTGGATGTTCAAAAAGGAAAAGGGTAAACAGGAAAAAAATTCAGTATTTTTAGAAAATAACCCATTTTTCAAAAAACAATGTAAAAATCCATTATATAAACCATAGACTCACAAATGCATAAAAGACAGGCCAAGCAGATTTCACACAAAAGCCATGAAAGTGAAATGCTCCCAAAATTGCCGGGTGGAGCCATGAGAGAACCGAACAGCAAGTTCGTGGAGTTTTCAAAACACTCCAGCAAAAGAGACGTTACAGTTGGCTGCGGACTCACTCAAACGTAGTCTCGCCTCTGGCCCTACGGAGATTTGGGGTGTGTACACTCTGTGGTAGGGGCTGCAGCCCTGGAGGGACATCGCTGGCGTCTACCCACGCTCGTGTCACGGCCTCGACCCCCACTTTAAACTGTGACAACCAAGAATGTCTCCCGATATTGTTAATGATCCCCCGAGGGGTAAGACTGTCCCCATTGAGAACCCAGGCTCTAGAGTGATAAACCTAGATTGCTGGTCTGCAGCACAAGCTGAGAAACACAGAGGGGAGGTGGGAGGTGGGGTGAGTCCCCAAAAGTGCAGGGAAAATAGCACAATAGCCCAGTAGCTGCAAATCTCAGAACAATCAGCAAAATTACACTCCCTGAAAGAACCTTCGCCAAACAGCTGAGGCAGTAAAATCCAACTTGTTCCCTGGCAGGTGGTTTTTTTCAGACTGAATGACCACGTAATCAATCCAAAGATGCTAAAGAAAACGGTCCGTCAAGCCTAGCCGATAAGGAACACTGGCCAGAAAAGATGTGACCTTGCACTAGATGGAAAATCTGACCAAACATTGTTCTGACTTCATACATTTGAATGAAACAATTGCCCTGTGAGGGAAGACCACAGAGCAGAAATGCAACAACTCAGGGAGGAGACGGCTATGCCACGGGGAGAGGTGAAATGAGAGCCCAAAGAACTTTGGGAAGAAGGGCAAGAAGGAACAAAATCATTTCAGAGAGGAGGATGCCCTTTGGAAGGAGGACATAGACGTGGCCCCATAGAAATGGAGGGTAGACATAAAGAAAGTGACTAACTAGTAAAGGAAGAAAGTGTTTTTTGAGTTCAAAATGACAGATCTAGAAGAAGGACAAAAGGAAGTCAACATATACATCACTGGAGTGTCTAGACCAGAAAAGCAAAACAATGAAATACAGTAAATACTTATAAAGGAAACTTTCTTGAAATAAAAGATTTGAATCAATGTAAAAGGCACTCTGTACCAGGGAACCTTGTCTGGTACAACCAGTTCCAAGAATCTCCTAATAAAATGAGCAGACTTTGAAGATAAGGGGAATAGCCTTTAATCCCTCAGGTCAAAAGGCAGGGAAAAGGTCACTGAAAGAGGGATAAAATGAAGCTAATCCCAGCAATATTCAATCATGGGCACAGTACTCACGGAAGAGTTAAGGGGAAAATTGCAAACCGGGGATTTTCTGCCATCAGGTTTTTTTCCAGGTGTAAAATTTACAAATGCTTTTAGACTGGCAGGAACACAGGAAAACTGATCCATGAGACCACATTCCAGACTAAGAGAGGTGAGTAAGGAAACCACAGCAAAAGAGGACTATTAAGCATTACATATACTTTAAATGTAGGACCAAGACGCACACCCCAAATCTGGACATCTGATGTAAACTTGACTAGATACTAAAAAAATGGGAAGGGAAAGTGGAAAGAAAATGAGAATCTACTCTTCCCAGAGGGTCTTGATTGCAACAGCTAGGAGAAATCCAAAATAATAGAAAGGTGTGAAATCAAAGCCTAGAAGTGTATTTAACAGAGTACACTTCAGAATACAAAGGAAAACGGGGGCAGAGAGCATTCTGCATTGGGTTGAAGAAAGGGATGGGTACCAGTTGGTTACTGCTCCTTCTAGCACACAAACAGACATCACTGAAGCAGGCAGGCAACTAACGGTTGTGTATAACATTAGAATGAGGAAGCTAAAACTAGAAAAAAAAGAAAATAAGGCCTTCCTAAATAAGAGTTTTAACTGCTCTGCTAGAATGAGAGACAATTTTGAATGACAGAGACAAGAATGGGATCTTTGCTTTGTTCATGATCTTTTCATAAACCATACAGTAGCCCCCTCTTATCATGGGGGATAGGTTTCCAGACCCCCAATGGATGTCTGAAACCAGGGACAGTACTGAGTCCTGCATACACTGTTTTTCCTATGCATACACTATGATAGTTTAATTTATACATTAGGCTCAGTAAGAGATCAATAAAATCTAATAATAAAATAGAACAATTATAACAATATACTGTTATATATATTTTAGAGTAGGAAGAAGCATTTTATTTTATTTTTATTTGGTCGTTTCTGCCCCCAGACCCAGGACTCGAACCCAGGGGTACGTGACCTATGCTCCTTTGGAGGCGACTACATAACTGCTACTCCATCAGGGCACACCACATCTACATATTATTTGAAGAGCTCTTGGCAGGGCCACTATGGAGGGAGAGACAGGGCAATGTACACTCTAGCTGAGACCCCCGACACCCCCAAAGCCTGGTCTCATGAATGTGGTCTCTCTCTCTCTCTCTCTCTCTCTCTCTCAAAACAGGCTATTGTACATAATATTTTCAGACTGTGGGTGACCTTCGGTAACTAAAACCATAGAAAGCGAAACCACAGATAAGAGGGGACGACCACAGCCATACTTTACGTCATGTTCGCACCTAATTCTCCAGCCAGCTTCTTGTCCTAGATCCCTCGTTGTAGCCACACCTCTATCCTCGAGTTTGTGGCAGGTCTACCAAGGCCCTACTGAAACAACAGGCTTAGGTAAGAAGGGACACCCTTTGTCTGACCTTTGCCTGGGGACTGGAGCCCTTGTATGACATTTTGCTTAATGGACAATCTTTGTGAAGAATCTGAGCCACCAGTGTCTGCTCTCCTGTTGTTTGGGTGACATTAGCAGAAGGCTTTTTCAACCTTGTGAAGCCCCTAAGTTCCTAGATACTCTATTCCTTTTATCTCTGATTGAAATCAGGCCAGTACTTGGGGAGCTCATTTCCTCTCTTTGAACATCTTGCTAGAGGTAACTCGGAACAGCCAATACTCACTAACCTAGCTTGTCCCATCCTCTTGAGTTACAGCCTTGGAAAGCACAACATCTACCTTTCAGACTATGGCAGGAGACAATTTCACCTCTTACCTGGTTGGAGATGTCCCCAGATTTCTAGTCTACCGTACTCAAATCTGTGCTCCTGCTGCCGGCCCAGTAGGTGTTGGTTATGGTCACAATCTATTCCTGGTAACAATTTTGATCTTCATTAGGGTTAAAATTGTGTGCATGCAAGAGAGGCAAAAGAGGGAGAGTGAGGGGGGGAGGGAGGGAAGGAGGGAGGGAGGAGAGGGTTGGGGAGAGGAGAAAGGTGAGAGAAGAGAGAAGAGAGGTTGAGATTGAGGGAAGTTTCTTTCAAATGTTTACCATCATCTCTATGGCTGTTTTCATCAGCATGGTAGAAGCTGAGCCAACATCATATCTAGGTTTCAGCTGGCAAGTAAAAGGAAGAAAACATAAAAGAGACATATTTGCTATCATAAGACCTAGGTTTAGAAATGACACACCTAGGTCTACCCATATTCCTTCAGACAGAACTGAGACTCATGAGCCCACCTGCCTATAAGAAAGATGAGTAAATGTAATCTAATCCTGTCCCCAGGCAGATAGGAGGACAGGTTACAGTAATACCTTATTAGTCTGTATCACAGAAACTGATTAATCATATAATATATTAGGCAGATCTGACATGCAAAAAAGTAAACACACCATATAGTCACTGACCACAGAGTTTTCACAAGACCATAGAGAATATCTCGATGACTTCACCAAGAGAAAAATACTATAGAAAACATCTGGCCACAATGAAATGAAAGAGAAAGAAATGAATAACTATAGTTGACCCTTGAACAACACAGGTTTACACTTCACGGGTCCACTTACATGTAGATTTTCAAATAAACAGGCAACCTAAACTTACAGTATCAGTCAGAACAGTACAATACTGTCAATATATTTTCTCTTCCTTAAGGTTTTCTTAACATGTTCTTTTCTCTAGTCTACCTTATTTAGGAATACAGTATATAATACCTATAACATACAAGACATGTGTCTATTGGCTATGTTATAGGTAAGGTTTCTAGTCAACAGCAGGTTTATGAGTAGTTAATTTGGGGGGCAGTCAAACGTTATACTCATATCTTTGATTGCTCAGTGGTCGGCAGACAACGAATCCCTGTGTCGTTCAAGGGTTAGCTGTGAACCTATATTCCTCCACTTAGAAAATTTTGAAACTGATATTTAAGTAACTCTTGGGTCAAAAAGAAATACAAACTAAAACTGCAGGATTCCTACAAAAGACTGAAAATAAAATACAGTTACAGAAGCACATTGAGGAAAATTCATAGCTTTAAATAGCTTTATACAAAAATAGAAAGAAGCAAAAGTTGGTTTCCAATTCAGAAAGTTATAAAATGAATTTTAAAATGTGGAAAGGAAGAACTAATGGAGATCAAAAGCAGACATTAAGTTATAAAATGGAAAACATTTTATTATTAATATGAAAACTCAAAATCTAGTTATTTGAAAAATATCCAATCGCAAAAGGCCAGGGAGTATTAATACACATAATTTGAAATGATAATCTAGAGTAAGAGGCTCAAAAAGATGAATTTGTTCCATGGTAAGCAAATAAACTTGAAAATATGCTAGAAATGGATAATTTTCCAAATAGTAATATATCAAAACCATCCAAAAAGAAAGGAAAAAATTGAAAGAGATAATTTCCATCAAAGAAATAGAGAACTATGTCAAGCATTATTATTTTCAGGTAGCATTAAGAAAAAGGAAAAGTATAATCCAATAGCACTTGTGAAAAACAATGCCAAATATCTAAACAAAATGTCTAACAGAATCCAGCTTCATGTCAAAAGACCAAGACATAAAGTTGATACAGGAATATCCTCCTGGATTGTAAGGATGAGTCAATATTAGCAAATCTGTCAGTTACTTCATTATATTAATTAATCTAGAGAGGGAAAAAAAATCCCACGGTCATCTCCATAGATGCCAAAAGGGTATTTGACAGCATTCACTTCCAATTTTTATAAAAGCACTCAATAAAATAGGAATCACTGGACATTTTCTCTAAAGTATCTTTTAAGGTCTTGCTTTGAAGATTTGTTACACAGGACCAGAGCTGTGCTGAGTCTAGGGTTAATCATTCCCACTACTGAGGCAAGTCCTTCTAGTTCTCTTCCTGAGGTCCCATGAATTATGAGGTTTTCCAGTCTGGCTGGTAGGAACAGGTATTCTCAGCCCTGTGTGAATCCCAGGTGTGATTTCTTCTGATCCTTTTTGAGTGGTTCACACCCTAGCCTCCCACACATGTGCTTAGCCATACTCTGTTGAGACACTATGTGGGTCTCCGGAATTCATTCTTTCCACAGCTCCTTCCTCTCAGGTATCTGTCCTCCAAACTGTAGCCACCTTCCTTGCCTTGGGTCTCAGCTCTCTCTTCTCAACTCAAGGTTCATCTGCCAGGTTCTACCTGGGCCAGTCTTGAGATGCCCTCATTGTTCTCCAGCTGGAACAATGTAAAGCTTTTGTCTTTTATGTCCTATCTCAAGGATCACTGTCTTTCATTGCCTAATGTCCAAGGATGTGAAGATTGTTATTTTATGCAATTTTTGTCTGCTGATTTTGGCTGTCTCAGGTCAGAAGTTAAATCCACTACCTGCCACATCATCTTGGCTCAGTCTTCCAAAGCTGTGTGCTGGCACTAAGAAGAAAGAAGATTGGAGGCAGACTCTGCTGTGTAATTTGCTTGTCATCTGCATCATATGAAATACACAAAAAGACCCTACACCACCACCTACAAGTCTCTAGTTCTCTCTTCCCAACTGAGAAGCTGATCCAGCCAAGAGAAACCAGGGGTCCCCACTAGTCCCCGCAGTTTAACTTTTGTCCTCTGGCTTCTTTAAGGACATGGAGTCATTTTACCAAAGTCAGTTATCTCACTTGTACCTCTATTTCCTTATTTCTACTTTGCTCCTGCATATTATTATTATTATTATTATTATTATTATTATTATTATTATTATTATTTTGCAGATGTATCACAACTAATTTCATTCTATTGCTGAGAGTTTCCAGTCCTTTAATAGTGCAAGACATGTTGCAGTTAATTACTTTGTAAATATGGAAAAACAGAGAGGGATAGTGTGGTAGCCAACCTCCGAGATAGCTCCCGAAGATCCTCTTCTACTGGGATTCATACCCTTGTGTCATATCCTCCCATATTAAGGCAGGCAGACCACTCATTCTGGGAAAAGTCAACCACCATATCATGAGGACACTCTAGCGGCCCTGCAGGAAGGCCCATGGAGAGGCTCTGAGGTCGCCTGCCAACAGCAGTGCCAATTTGCCAGCCATGTGCGTGCACCCTCCTGGGGCCTCCAGCCCCACTGATGCCTTCACCTGGCAGCAGCCTCAGCTGATGTCAAACTGCAACCTCATGAGAGACTCCAACTCAGCACCAGCCAGCCAGGGTGCTCCCAAACACCGACCAGAGAACTCATGAGAGAATTTCAATGACTCTTGTTTTATGCAACTGAGATTTGGGGTAACTAGTTAGATGGGGGATACAGACATGGGTGACTGGAAATAGGTATGAAAAATTTAACAAAAACATTTGGGAATAGCTTTGGCAGGGGCTAGAAGGTGGAAGGACTAAAAGAACAGTGTGAGTAAATACCTAAAGGGTCGCTCTGGACCCATGACTGCTGTGTGCCTCCTGTTTTCCTTCTTTTTGCAGAAAGGTCTGTATCAGTTAGCTGATGCTTATTCTACCATTATATGTGAGACGTGTGCGGACCAGATGACTTGTTCTGCAGTTAACACGTCATCATATCAAGAGAAACTACATATGGGGAGTATATTTGCTGAGCCTTATCTAAGTTTGGATATAATTTGGATGCAGAAATCCCTAGACTTTGAGCTTATACTGTAAAGGAACAAAACTTGCGGGGCAGGGTATTGAAAGGGCTGAGGGTATTTTAGATGTGGGAGGGAAGCCATATTGTCAGAAGCCACATTGTAAGAGCCAGACATCAAGATGCTTCCCCTGGGTCTCACCTCCAACGTGTTCCAGGCACTCCCTGAAGCAATTCCTGTGCATTGCCTTTTAAAATCTCAAATCCACCTTCTATTACCATTGCTCCCATTTAATATATGAAGAAATTGAGATACAGAGAGATTAAGGGATTTGCTCAAGTGTGCTTAATATCTGTGCTCTACTACTTCCTGTGTCCTTAAACTTCTTAGAGACCTTGGCAAATGTTTAAAATATACTGAATTTGAATAACAGATTCCCTGAACACCTACTAACACTATGAGCCATATATAGCTATGTTCTTTCACATATATAGTCTCATTTAATCCCAAGAGCTAGATATGAGACACCCTAGGCTCCAGGAGTTATTTAGATTGACTTAAGGTGGCACTACTGCTAAGTGACTGGGGCAAACATCATTGGCCACCTACCTATCAGTCATCCCTCTGTCTTCCTCACTAATGGAACCCAATGCTCAGTCACAGAGAATATCTAATATCTGCAAAGTCTTCTTTGCCCATCTTGTCCCCCCTTCACCAGTGACTGGACTAAGAATGAGCAATGGCAAAGTTTTGCCCACTTAGAGAGAAGGGAGATTCCACGGAGGACTTCTAGGAAAGATTTCCCTACAAAGCTCCTAGGTAAAGGCTCTTTGTTTGCCGACCCAGTCCTTCATGCTGGGCAGCTGATGTGATGCCGGTGCTGTGGAAACCACCTTATGACCATAAGGAAAAAAGACACTGTCAGAGATGATGAAGAAGATGTAAGAATCTGGGTCCTTGATGGCATTACTGAACCACTCAAGCTTCCTTTAGATGTCTTCTTTATGAGCAGTAATTAAAGTATGGTCTGAGCCATGGTCACTCCTTGCTAATTCTTGAAGCCTAAGTGACTCAGATCCAGAGCCATGATTTAAACCTCCACCTTAATTCTTACTCAAGTTTAGTGCTTGGTCTCCATCCTAAACTGCTTTATAAATATGCCCCCCAGGGTATGTGTGTATCCCACCAGGGAAGCAATCATGTTCCCCATAGTGCTTAGGGCCAGGCTAAGCAGATCCCAGGCCCTCACAAGGGTTACTCACTGATGAGCCAAAGCTGATTCAATGTGTCCAACAGCTTTCTATGAAGTTTGCATATAGCAGCCCACAGAACAGCTAATTAAGAAATCTCAGAACACATATAACAGTCAACAAAATAGGTTTTATGGGAGATGGAGCTGGGTGCAGTAGGCTCATGGGGTCAGGTCTTCCCTGGAACACCACACATGAATGATCTAGACAATGGGAAGGAGGGCAGCTCTGTCAGAACTATCCCCAGAAGAGCAGAAGGTAGGTCAGAGGCCATCCGAAGACTAGCCAGCTAGGTCAGAAAAGTTCCTGGTAGAGAAGGACCCAGGCCATGGGGCAATGGCTCACTGGCTGGGGTCCCAAGCCTGCACTGGCATGGTGCTCCAGTTACTATTTTGGATTTGGCATGAATCACTGAACACAGAACGGCCCAACCCAGAGTTCTGGGTCTCCCCCCAAAGCTGGGAAAGAAAAGAGGGGTGAAGGTGCTCCTACCTCAGAGAAGACTCTGGGTCTCAGTCTCCCTGTCCACACGGGAGGCGTTGAACAACTGCTCTTTGCACACTCTGCCTGCCTACACATCCCCAGGGCCAGTAGACTAAGGCTCTAAGGTGTCTGGGTCTTTTATAAGCTTCAGAACGTAAAGCTGGAGGGTTCTCAAGGAAGGAGCGGGAAGGATTTGCCCAAGGTCACCCGGTAAGGAGAAGAAACAGGACCCCAGGAGGACTCTTCACCTGCCACTTCCATCCTGCCCCACCCCCACCGCCGGAGGATGGGAGTCTGCTGTCAGCACCCAGTCTCCTGGGGAAGCCTGCTGTGGGTCAGATGGGTGGTGAACACCCTCCCTCTCCTGCTGGGAGAAGGAAAGGACTTTGTATTCATTAGGCTACAACAAGGGAAACTCTGCAGGATGCAGAGTAAACCTCAAGACAGAATGTTTCCGCTTAGCTAACACAGCAGCTCAAAGTCACAAGGACCTCTGGCATAGTCCTCAGGCTTGGTTACAAGCATCCCACCTTCCCTCTCTCAGGAAGAATCAGAACAGAGAGCGTCAGACCCAGTGCGGCACGGAACGCTTGCTTGCTGCAACTCCTGCGTGGGGCCACGCTCACCGCAAAGGGGAACAGGAGACGTGGGAGAAAGGATGAGGGTGGGCCCTAGATCTCCACTGTGGCCCACAGGCACCCGTGGGATCCTCCTCAACACAAGAGTCAGCCCTGAACCGTGGAAGTCAGTCTGAAACCCCACCTTGTTACGCGACCAGATCCAGGTGCAGGGTGTCCTGGGGGAACGGAAGTCCTCTCCAGAGCTGCAGAGCTCAGCTCCTCGAGGCCCAGGGACACACGAACTGCCAGTCAAGTCATCTGTCCTCACCACCCCGCAGCAGCCGACCTCGCACACAGGTTCGTGGTGGACAGGGATGGGAAAACCACAACACAGACTTTCATTTGGAAAAGGGAAGAATGACACCCTCAGAAGTCACTAGTCGTAACAACAGGCAAACGGTGCTGGCCTGAGTGTCAAAGCCTTGCTCTGGCTCAGGAAGCTAATCCGGGCCACCTGGTTCTAGAAGATTCTCCTTTTCCCATTGCCCTGAGTGGCCACACCTGAAGTAGGTGTCAAAAGGTCTGACCTCCCTGAGGTGGTTCCCAGACTCAAATAATCCTAATCACCGGCCAACTCCTGCTTTCCTTGGCCTTAAACTTCCCTCCACATGGGTCTGCAGGCATCTATCTTGGTGCCAATAACCAAATCAGAAGATGTTTTCTCAACAGACTTCTGAAAGCCTTTTTTATTACTTTGCCTCCTAGCCTGGACCAGCCTCTCACCTTCATTTTAGTTACCTTTGGAGTGTGTGTGTTTGTATGTGGGGTGGGAGGGGTGGGGGGGTGGGGAGAAGGGGAGGGGGAGGGGGTGGAGTTGATTCTGAAAGAAACTCCAGCTGGAAGACAATAGCCTTGATCTGAACTTGCCCCAGGCCTGCATCCCTGAGCACCTCCTGGGTTGCCGGGTGCAGTCCTGTGTGGGTTACAAATGGCTTGCGGGAGGGTTCTGTGAGCCCCTACCATGATAAATAGTCTCTATTCCTTTCCAGCTCTTCTAATAATTTGCTAATAGCCAATGTCTACTAATATTCCAGCTCTTTCCAATCACTTCTTCTAGAACTATGGGCTTGGCGATCAGCCTTCCAAAGTATCATAAAAATGGTTTGACCAAATGCTTTTCCAAGGGGTAACCAGGTTTTCCAGCCTCCCAGTCCGCAAGATCTGTGCTCTCCCCACGGGCAAAACCACTAAGGCAAGGCCTCATGTTTTAGGGGACCTGTTAGGACAACACCCACTGCCAGTAATAATTGTTTGTTTAGGGTAAGGAAAGGTAGCTCCAATAAAGAGAGCCAATAATGACTTAACGACTCAAGGAAGATGGAAGTGCATCTCTCCCATCTAATAAACCATGGTGATCAGTCCACAGTGGCAGGCTGTTTGCTTCCACTGGGTCATTCAGGGGTCCAGGGTCCTTCCACCTTGTTTCTCTGCCCTCCCCTTGGTGGCTTGATCACTTCTAGGTGCAGACACCTTCATGTCCCACTGTGGACTGGGAAAGAATGTGGGGGAGAGCATACACCTCTCTTCCCAATGTATCCCATTGGCAAAACCAATGATGAAAGATGAAAGAGGAAAACTCTACAGATCAGGCTCTCCAAGAAGCAGGTGCAAAGCTGGGATTAAGTGTGCAAGGATTTCATTAGAAGACAAGCCCTTATGAAATGGGTGGGGGCAGCCAGTGAAGGCTGGGGGACCAGCAGGGGGCCATGCAAGTGTGACTCTCAGAGAGAGAGCAGGGTCCATGGGCTGTCCACCAACAAAGAAATCCCATGTCTCCCAGGACCGGTTCTGCCTTAGTGTGCCAGCCTGCACACAGTCATCGGTGGGGAGCTGCCCCTGGGGGGCATGACCTCAGCCAAAAAATTCCAAATCCAGAGCTGCTCCCCCTAGTCGGTAACGCTTCCTATAACCACAGGTCAGTCAGGCCCATTCTTACAGCTGCCACAACAGGCCCAGTAACTTGGGTTCACATTCCAGAAAGAGCACAGATTTTGTAAATTTTTTTGTATATATATATACGTATATATACAGTTGCAACCAAGATCATGACTGCAGGCTGTGTAGCAAGAAACTTCACCCTCTGATCCTGTCTTCTCATCTGCAAAATGCCCAGAAAACACTCTCAGAATGAATGAAAACAGCATACCCAAAGGCTGCTCACTACGTGGGGGGCTGGGGGTCTATTATCAGATCCCCAGATCCCAGGGACCCTAGGCTCCCCCAGCTGCGCTCCCTGAGGGAGGGGCCCTGAGTCTACAGCTGACACCATTCCCTGAGATCCTTTCCTCCCACCCTACACCAAGTAGGCCCAGAGTTGGCACACAGTGCCCTGCAGAGACCAAGCTGGCTTTTCAACCTATCCAAGAAACACCCTGATAAATTGCTCCCCCAGAGCCAAGGGGAAATATTTAGAAGAGGCTGCAGACCAAGGCGGGGACTGGCCACTTGTTAACTCCTCTGGGCTCCTGCTTGTTTGAAAACTGTCACCCAGGCTAAGACTTCGGGCTGAAGCACAGGCCAGCAAAGGAAGGAAGAAGGCGGCTCCTTGGACAGGCCTGTAAATCCAGACAGCTGGACTGGGCAGGCTGCCACCTACCCCAGGCACATGCCTGCTTTGCAGCTCCTGGAGAGATGCCCTCACCCCGATTTTCTCTCTCCCCCAAGGCCCACTCACCAGAGCATTCTTCTGTCTTGTCCTTTCTCCCTCCTCCTCTCTATGGTGCCTTTCCTCCCTCCCCCTACCTCCCAGGGTGGTCCTTATTCTTGACATTTCCTGGCTCCTGGCTCTCTCTCCCTCTCCATTTCTCCATCTCTCCCTGAGGGGCTGCATTCCTCTCTATCACGCTAGTTCTCATGATCTCTTGCTCCCTCCCTGCATGGCTTTCCCTCCCCTCCCTCCTCTTTCACCCTTTGGCTGCCCTGGCCTGCTCTGCCCATCCCAGCACAGCTCAACTTCATCCTTGACGCCGCCACCTTGGAATGCCTTTGGGTTACAGAGAGGAGCTGGGCCCCCAAAATGCCTCCCAGAGGAGGCATTGTCCTCAGCTGGTGCTCAGGGTCATATGACCCTCTCAGAGGAGCCCATCCAACTCCCCTCCTTCTCTGCACAGGACAGAGATGTTCAGACCCAGAGAGCACAGGGTGTGGCCCAGGGGCCAGGCACCCCAGACCCTGGCTGATCCCTCTACCAGAGCATCCCAACCTCCTCCACCCTTCCGGCTCCTCCCTGTGTCACTGCTTCTTCCTAACTCCTTTCTAAACCCAAACTTAGAACCAATGTTTTAGGCAAAACTACAAAACTAGGGCAAAAAGGACCAGCCTTTTATACCAAAGAGCTGGGGAATTCATTTAATCAAAAGGGAAGTATTCATTTGATTGAATTTTATCAAAACCAAATTGAACATCCATACCTACTGATATTAAACACAAATCAAGCTAAGAAAAAAGAAAAGAAAAGCAGAATGGAAAAACAGTATTTAGAGCATAAGCCCATTTTGTAAAAGAAAATAACCCTGCCTGTAGAGGCATAACCTCCAAAATGTTAACCTACTTATCTCTGGGTGGTGGGAGGTGAATGATTTGGTGTGTATTATAATGAGCAGATATTTCTTGGGTAATAAGACAAAATAAATTAGAAACAAATCAGGAATTAAGCAAGGTGGCAATCTTCCTCACTGCCCCTCATTTCTTTTAATCCCAAGAATATTTCATCTTCGGTGCTGGGCACCTGCCATGGTCCCCGCCAGGGAAAGTGTGATGGGATGTAGTCCTGGCCACCACCCCTGAATATTGACCAGGGTGACCAAGGAGCCCCTTCCATTGGGCCTGCAGCTGGGGAAGGGGCTGAAGACCAGCAGGAGTATCCTCTGTGGGAAGAAGGGTCTGGGAGGGGCAGGATGCCCCAGGGGAGATGCAAAAGATGGAAGACAAGGAGGGGGATCAGGTCGGGAGAGGTAAGAGAATGGGGTTGGAAGAGCGCTCCAGCACCCTCCTCCCTCCCCAAGGGGCTGAAACTAGTCTAGCTGCAGCAGCTGCAGAGACAGGAATCAGACTTGACCAGCGCTGCCTTACAAAGGATCTTCTGTCCTGAGGCCCTACACGATGGAACTGATCCCTAAGGACTGCCTGATTGGTGTGTGTGTGGAGGGGGCGGTTAAGACAGCCCCAAAGAGGCACCTCCCCTCCCCAAGGTCCTGGGCCTGTCCTCTCTCCTCCGAAGAGGGAAGGAATGGCTGGAGAAAGGGTCCAAAGAGCCCAGAGCTCTGGCTGCTGTTCTCGCAGTGCAGGTGCAATCGGGGCTGAATCAGCGCAAAAGGGTCGCCGAGTCCTCACCTGTAGGCAACAGTGAGCACGCACCCACATTCTCATCCCAGCCTCGGGTCCCACCACCCAAATGTCCCCTCCTGGGTCTCCCACTGCTGACTGAAGCATCTCCCCACCCAGTGCCTGGAAAGGGCGCGGAGCGAGTGGGGTTTTTTGCGGTGGGCGCAGGGTGATGACTGACCCCATCCTCGGCCTCCCAGGTAGGTCAGCCGCGCCGCAGAAGGCGCTCTCCGTCTGTCCTCACAGCGCCTACCTTCGCCTCGTCAGCTGCTTCACTCCACCCCGGCTTCACCGCATCCTGGATGCCGGTGATGGGGAGCAGACCAGGGAGGCGGCAGCGCGCTGGGCCGGGTGTAGATCCATTTGGGCAGGAAGGAAACTGACCTGTGCACCCGGGATGCGACCTCGTTGTGCAAACTGAAGCTTATGGAGTCGCCCTCCACTCGGGATCCCTGGCCGCCGCCGCCGCCCCCTACTCCAACCAAATCCTTTCCCCACTCTCCGCCCCCACTCCCCAGCCTTGGGAGCCTGAACCCCAAAGGTTCAAGAAGTCAAGAGCTTGGAGAAATGCACTGTGCAAATATATCGACTTTATTTGTCTCCACAGACATATCTAGGTAAAAAGATCGTTAAATAAACGCCGTCAGCCATCGCAATGCAAAAATAAATATCAATCCTCCGGCGGCAGTAGCTGCGCTGAGCCCCCAGTCCCATCAGCCGCACCTAACAAATACAAAAGTGTTCAGCGAGTGTGTTGGCGTGAGTGTGAACGGGTGTGCGCTGGGGGGCACGGTGGAGCGGTGTGCAAAATCGGAGCTGCCCACCCTCGGACTAGGGCCTGGGGCGGCTTTCCAAGGAGCCCCGGCGACCCCGGCGACTCAGCAGGCGAGCCCCTCCGCACGCGCACGCACCGCAGAGTTCGTACAGGGAAGAGTTAAAAAATAAACATTTACAAGGGCAGAGAAAGCGGCCCCCACCCCGGCGAGCGCAGCGCCGGGCGCTCCCACCAACCGGTTCGCCGCCAGGAGAGGACCGAGGCGCGCGAGGGGCAGCGGCCCCCGGTCCTCGGCGCTGCCCGGGGCGCCGGGCGCGGGCCGGCTCGGCGATCGCACCCTGGTCCCGGGCGGGCGGCCGAGGCGCGCGAGTCCCCGCTGCGGGCGGCGCCGCTCACAGGGCCGAATCCGAGTCGCTGGAGTCCAGGCTGTTCCTCAGTTTGCAGCTGCTCAGCTGCTCCCGCTGCAGCGACAGGCTCTGCGTGCTGCGGCGCAGGCACTCCAGGCTCTGCAGGAACGACTTCTTGGCCTTCTCCTCCTCCATGGGGGACACCCCCTCCTCCTCCACCTCCTGGATCTCGTCGAAGGTCACCGGCTGCGTCTTGAAGCGGGACTGGCGGGGCCGCCTCAGCCGGCCCCTGCCCTTGGACAGCTTGGCGGGCCGCACGGGCTGCGGGAACTCGTCGGCCAGGCACACGAAGTGCGGCATCACCGCCTGGTAGTTGGAGCAGATGCCCATCAGCTCGCCGGGCTTGGCGGTCGCCATAGCGCCGCCGGCGTCTTCGGGGCCGGGCGGCGGGGCGGCGGGGCTCTCCGCGGGCGGCCGCTGCGCC
The DNA here is from genome assembly GCA_004363575.1 of Solenodon paradoxus. Taxonomy (NCBI): domain Eukaryota; kingdom Metazoa; phylum Chordata; class Mammalia; order Eulipotyphla; family Solenodontidae; genus Solenodon; species Solenodon paradoxus. Next base: position 85,081 of record RJWH01004602.1, on the reverse strand, counting down.
GGGGCCCCCCGGGAGGCAGCAGCCTGGGGCTCTCCGGGCGGGGGATCCAAATCTGCTGCGGGGTGGCGGCGGCCCTCGCGGGCCCGGGTCGGCGCTCCTGGGGGGCGGGCGGAAGGGCCCGTCGGGGGGCGCGGGCTCGGGGGCGCCGCTCCGGGGCCGTCCGAGGCGCTCGCTGCCGCTGCTGCCGCCGTCTGCCCCGCGGCGGCCCGGGCCGCCGCTTATATAGCCCGCTCCTGCCCACACGGCTGCGGGCGCGGATGACAGCGAATGCCATTTAAAGCGTGAGCGCCCCGCGCCCTTCCGCCTGACGTCGCCCCGCCACTCCGGGAAAGTAACGGCCCTTTCCCCAGCGCCGCCCGCCGCCACGGCTCCGGAAGGCAGGCACCGCCCGCCGGGGTTCCGGGGGAATCCGGGGGGCAGCGACCGGGCGGGGGTCCTGGGATCCCCACGTCTGTACCCGACCGTGGCGGCCCCGCGGGGGCGCAGGTTCCCACCCCCAGCGCCCCTTGCTCCGGGGCACGCAATCCCGACACTGGAGGCTCCGCGGAGTTCTGCGACGGGCACGCGTGGCAGGGCCAGCGCCCAGCTCTCCCGGCTGCGCGAGAACCAGGGCACCGGGCTTCTCAGAACCGAGTTGGGTGGAAGGGCTGGGTTTCTTCTCTCGGTCCTTCCGCCACCCTCCCCAGACATGCGCGTGCGTGCACACACGCACATCCACACTCGTGTATCACAAACACGCAAATTCACAAGCACACCTCGAGTCTACTGGGGTTCTTCTCTGGCGGACATGTCTTCTCTGAGTTTGTCTCCTGCTACCACTGGAGATGGCACTCACCGTAACAGCAATAACTACCATCTGAGAATCTACTGGAAGCCAGCCAGGGCGCTGGGCTATGGGATATTAGCCTATTTAGTCTCCATATCACAGGGGTGCTACCCACCAGCGTCCCTAGGGCTTCTAGAAGCAGTGCCCCTTCCCAGTGACTCATACTCCTCAGAGGGCATTGTGGGAGCCCCTTGCCTGGTGAACCTAAGGTATCCAGGGACAGTGCCCCCTCCCCGCAAGGACACCGGGCTGCTGGGAAAGGAGGGCGCCAGTAGGATCTGGCCTCCATTCTTTCCACAGCCTTCAACCAAGGTTCACTGAAAACTGTGGTGCCTGCCCTGGAAAAGTGACATTCTAGTGGGAGGAGGGGGTAGCCTGACAGACATTTAAATGAGAACCTATGGATGAGAATAGGAATGCAGATGGAGAGATGTTCAGAGTGGGGAACCAGGTAAGGCTCCTCAGAATGGGTGACATTTACTGTGACACCCGAGGGTCAATAATACCACTACGAAGTGCTTGACATGTGCCATGCACAGAGTATCTTTTCGCATTGGCTCCTGTCACGTGTTAACTAGTGTATACCAACCTCTAACAATCCTGGGCACCTTTATTATCACCATCTACAGTCAGGAAAAGCAACCCACATAGCCGCGACTTGCCCTACGGTGCCACGGCTAGTGAGTGGCAGAGCTGAGGTTCAAACCCAAGTGGCTTAGCCCCTGAGCCCTCACTCTTAGCCACTATTCTGGAGCCATTTCTCTTGTGAGGGCCAAAAAAAAACCAACAGGAATCAGTGTGTGGCCAAATGGGAGGAGAGGGTTTTGAGGGGAGGAGACCCTAGTGCAAAGGCCTAGCTAAGGCTGGAATGAGCTTGGCTCATTCCAGGTACATCAGGAAAGTCCAGTGACTAAAGCAGAGAGCGTGAGGGGCATGAGAAGTAGGGACAGTCAGGGAAGGCCTGAGGATCACGTTAAGGAGACAGCCTTTTACTCTAAGGGCCGCGGTGAGGCACTGGGGGTTTTGAGCAGGGGAGCTGTGTGTCCCAGTTGATGCTGCAGAAGCTCACTCTGCTGTGCAGAAGCAGGGAGCCCACTTCAGAGAGGTCACATGACCTAAGGTACAAGCTCCTGGAGATGTGGATACAATGTAAATACAATGAGATGCTGGAAATGGTCAGATTTGGGATTTGTCTGAAGACAGAACTGAGAGGGCACGCTGATGGATTTGATAGGGTGGGGGACAGCAAAGTTGGCTCTGTGTATCTGGACTGAGGAAGTGTGAGATGGTGGTGTTATTATTGATTGACAGGGAAGTGTCATGTGGACGAGAAGGTTGAAGAGGAGTATGGTCATTGCAGTCTGCTGGGTATTCATCAGAATCTACTACCCACGTGGCTAAGGGCTGAGATGCTCACATCAGAATGATAGAATGGGAGATAAAATTTAAGGGAAGGTGCAGCAGGAATGACAGTGAGCAGAGGCAGGAAGAGAAAGGAAGAAGAAGCACTTTATTTTATTTAGTTGTTCATATTGGTTGTTTCCCCAACCTCAGGGTCTTGGACCTGGAGACCTTGGGGTGTGGACTGTGCCATGGTGGACTAAACCACTAGGCCACCAGGGAGGGCCAATTTCTATCATCTTAAGGCCATTATGTATTGACGTTCCATTTAAGAGCAGCTTAGCAGTGCTCTTACTAGAACAGAAAGTGGTACCAGCAATGGGAAGCTACCATGAATGAAAACCCTGAGACATGTGGTGTTGGTTTAGCCAAGAGCTGATGAGCAATCGCGAACGCATGTTGGAGGATAGAAAGCTGGTGACCCTTGTGATGCTGTGACAAAACATTTATTAAAAACATTACCTGCAATAATTGGAAAGCAGACCACATGCCTAATGTGTCTCTAATTGTAGAAAAATGGTTAGAAAGAGCCAAAAACATTTACATGTGTTGGCTACCCGCTGCTGCTTTCAGCAAGATCGTACAAGAGGCTGGCTAGCTTGCAAGAAGAGATGGACAGGAAAAGAATCCAGACAACTGCAGTCCTCAGATTTGGAAAAACCAACTGGTTTTGTCTAAAGAGCAGGAGATCAAGCCATCGAGGCTCAGAGCCTGTCTCCAAGTCTTTGTCTGACCGAGCATGAAGCAGAGGGATTGCCCCTGTGATGAAGTGTTCTATTAGGGTGCTGCTTTGTCATCTGAGTCTGTCGGGTGCCCCTGGGCTAACCTTCACTTAAAATGAAAGAAGAAGAGTTGGGCTGGGCAAGGAAGACAGACGTAATACCAGTCAAAAAAGGAACTTGGGGCATGGTTACTGGCACGTAGAACTGACTAGAAACAGGTAGACCTGAAGCCTACCAAATATTTGAAGGAACTACTAACAAAATTGCAAAGCTGGACTTCAAACACCCATAACTGTTTAAGTTCAAATAAGTCCCCAGGAGGATGGACTTGCAACACATGTTAGGTGGTAGTGAAGAGGGAGAGATGTGGGGAATTTCTCAAGTGGCAAAGTCAAGCACCAGGAGACACAGAAAAAAGAGGTTATGCCCCTCCGTCCAGCCCCCTCCATCACCAGGGTAGGGATGTCTCCACCCTTCCAGAGGGTGGACTGTGATGGAGGCTCTAGCCACCCAACCAGGCGGGTCCCATCTTCCCTTGCAGCTGGAGGGGGAGTGGGGCTGGCATTTTGAATCTGCGGAAAGTGAGGAGTGATAGGTTCGACTTCTGCCTGACATGCTTCAGGGAAATCCCTGCCCTTGACTCCTGTGCTGTTCCCGTCACACTGGCTGGAAGAGAAAACTAGAGATTCCAGAAGTTTGCATTAAAGGCAGAAGCGCTGTCATGATCTGGGTCCCTGTGGAGCTCAGCCTAAAACAAATCCCTCAGAGCCCTTATGTGCCTGGCAATAAACCGCGCAAACTGCTCGACTTCTGATCTCTGTGAGACTGACTGAGGGTTGCCCTGACCACGAGACCATACGCGTGCAAGTGGAGCCGTCAAGCAGGACAGCAGAGCGCAGGGGAGAGGTGAGGGGTGGAGTAGGAGTCATCAGGACATAGCGAGAGTGGGTGAATCCCACCCCCACACAGAGAAGGGCTGGGTCCTGTCAGCATTGGGAGTGGAGTGATCCCTTCAAGGACTCAGAGAAGCAATGTCTAATAGGAGAACATGCCGGAATCCAAGAGAAGGATGGTTCTAGAAGCAGGGAGACCATTAGAATGGAAACCCAGAGATGGACCCTAGCCAGGCTCAGGTTACCTGAACTTAACCATGTCACCTGGACAAGCCCCTCCTTCTAAACTGCAGCTTACTTTCTGCTTCCTCTGAGCAGTCTTCCCGGGCCACCCTACTTAAGGTTGTCTTCCGCCCCTACGCCCCTTGTCCTTCCTTCCCAGAATATATGCCACATGCTAGAAGGTCTTATTTGTTTGTTTCTGTCCGCACTGTCTGCCTTTCCACAGCCATGTGGTCACCCGGCGGGGTCCGCGTTGAGTGGACGACTCCCCTTTCTCCCGCCCCTACAGTCAGGAGGGGCTTCACCATCGTCACCAGGGCTTCCCCCACCACACACACAGCATCTTCAGACCCCAAACTCCCAAGCCAGGGGCTGGGGTAGCCTGTTTTCCCTTTGGGCCTCCCTGGAAGGGACCCTCTAGCTCCATCCCGAGCCAGGGAGACGAAAGCAGGAAAGGAGGTCTGTATTTCACAACCAGGGTCCCAAATTAGCAATGAGATCAGCTCACCCCTTGCTTCCGCTCAGCCTGGAAGCTTGGCCTTGAGCCCTGCTCACAGGGGGTCTGCAGGAAGGGGAGGGGGAGAGATCAAAACCTCCTTAAGGAGGGAGCTAAGTGTCCACAGGGTCCAGCTCCCCCTCGCCCAGCTGACCTCCCCTCCCCCTCAGGATGTCTCCAGACCTGCATGGCCTTTCATGCTTTCCCTGCACCCATGGTCAGCCACGGGCCACTGTGGCTGGGAGAAGCAGAGCTGCACTCTACGCCTGTTTCCAGGGGCTCAGTCCGTGACCTTGGGCAGGGTTGGACTCCCAGCCAGTGTCTGCAGCTCAGAGCGGAAGCAATGCCCCTGTCAAGGGCTGGTGTGTGGGGAGCACCTTGTGCGGGTGCTGTGGCGGCCAGAATGTCTTCAGCATGAGGCCAAGATGCCTTCCGGTTTCATTATCTCACGCCCAAACCTCTTGGCAACCCACCGCGGCTGGGAGCATGTCAGGGACAGGCGGCCAGGGGGAGTGGGGCAGCTTCTCCTCCCTTGACTCACGGTGTCAGAGAGGACACCAGACAGCGATGGCAAGTCCAAGTACTGTCTCCAGGGCTGGACTCTGGCTGAACCTCTGTGGCCTCTTACTGTCAGGGCCCAATGACGGGCTGAGGCACGCAGATCTGGGGACCCGGGTCTGGGGCCCGTTGCCCGGGGGCCTGGCTGGGTCCTGCTGAGTATGCAGGGTCAAGGCTGGCTCTCCCAGGACTGGTTATGTTGCTCCTGGGCTAGGGGTGGCCATGAAGGGGGAGGTATGATGTCCCTCTTCTCAGCCGGAAGCCCTGGGACTACCGCAGAGGGACACGGGAACCTGTTGACCATAGCAATGTGCCTGGCACTGTGCCAGCTGTGCTCTGCACAGACCTCACCTAAGCAGTGCTCACTTGTCCTTGAGGGGGTTCCTGCTCCCGCCCCCTACAGATGAGGCTCAGGGTGCCATGCAGCTTCACAGGGACACTTCCACGCTAAGTGCGGAAAGCCACGTCTGCCTGACTTCAGCTCTGTGGCTTGTGCCAACCCCGCTCGCTGTCCCTCAGGAGAGACGGGAACAACACTGGGTGCGTGGCACCGGCTCCATAAACAACTCTGTGACCTCCAGCTAGTGAATTTCCGTCTCTGAGCCTCAGTTCCCTCATCTTTGGAGTGAGGGGGCCAGACTCTGCTTTGCTGGGGGCCCCTCCAGCTCTCAGTTCTAGAATTCTTGGAGGATGTGGGGAGGACAGGCCCATTGGCAGGAAGGAAATGCTTCCTCTTGGGCCAGATAGTGGCCAGCAGCCCGGACTGAGGCTGCGGGGGAAGACTCTCTTTGGAGGGGCTGCTCGGGGACCAGATGGGGCAGGAAGATGGCAGCAGACAGGGGAAGGGCCTGTGCCGCCACCTCCTCCACCATCCCCACCCACACTTTGGCTTTTGGGCAGAGCCCAGGTTTAAAAAAAGCAATCACCAGTTCCCCAGCTATTAGCAGGGTTTTGTTTCCAAGGGAGCCTGGGTCCCTGGGCCCACCGAGTGCTGAGTCTGAGCTGGGTGCTGAGACGCTGGAGTTGGGGAGATGGCACGGCAAAGCAGGATGAACCAATGCAGGGGGGAGGTGCAAGAGGGTCAAGCCCCTTCCTGTGACTGCTGTGTCACCTGACACACACCTATGCCAGGCAGACACCTCGGGCAGCTGGCTGTCCCCTTACCCTCCTTCAGAAGTCTCCCCAGAGCATCTCTCAAGCCTCCAAGTGCTGAATCGGGTGATGGCTATTCTAGAAGTCACTATTTGGGTCAATTGGCCTTTGGGTGTATTGGCTCAGCCACCGTGTGCGCGCGTGCGTGTGTGCACACACCCAGGTGTGAGTGAAATGCTGTGAATGTGCATGATGGGGGGAATCAGTAACCTCTGCCTCCAGGCCCACCCTCCACTCCCACTGACGTCCACTCCACCCGCAGCGAGCCCTCCCCACAAGGCCTGTGACCTTGGCATCTACCACCTGCTTCTGCCTCACTCAGAATTAGCACTTCATCTGGTAGGACTGCGAGCATAAAAGTGCTTTGATAATTTTGCTGGAGGGTTGCCATGACGACCCCCAGCAAGCTCCAAGACGGGTGTTGGCATGTGTACCAGGGAGGGACAGAGACAGGAGAGTCTCAGAGACATGGAGGGAGAGACAGGGCCAGCGAGGAAGGGAGAGGGTCCCGGGAGGGCCCCACAGTGGTCTCCCCAGCCAGAGCTTCGGTCTCCCGGGCCCCTGCCTGGCCCCGTTCCTGCTGCCCTGAGCTCACTGTCTAATCCGGGCCTCACTGTACACAGCAAGGGGATACCCGCTGCTGGCAGGCAGGCTCTGGAGATGGCATGGCAGGACTGCACCGACTAGGGGAAGCCACCCTGGCACCCCCACTCCCAGGATAAGCCCCTGGGAACACCAGGCTGGAGCAGAGAGGAGATTCCTGGGGACTCTGGGGAGCCCAAGCCCAGGGAAAGCTCTCGGGAATCTGTAGCCTGTAGGCCTGGTAATGCTGCTGTGAGTAAGGGGAGTGCCCTTCCCTCCACAGGCCTGCTTCCTGGCACGGCTGACAGCTGGGGTCTGTGACTCTGTCCTTCCCAGTGCTTCTGTGCAGGCCTGAATGGCCCTCCCCTGGGACCACGAGACTGAGAATCACTATGTGGATAAGGATAAACTCCTACGTAATCCACGACCCTTGCAAATAGGTTCTGTCTGTGACCTCAGCACGACAGAGACTTCCTGCTGCCTCTGGAGATAAGGACAGAGAGGCCCAGAGAAAGGAGGGAAAAGACCAAGGTCACACAGCAAGCAGCAAGGAGAAACCCAGTCCTGGACCTCAGGCTCTCTGTCTCCCCGAGAGAACAGCTTCTCTGGAACAGGTCCAGCGGGCTCGACTCCCACATACAGGGAAACTGAGGCCTCAGGCAACCCAGGGGACAGGAGGCTCCTGCTGTGCCTCAGTCTCCCCTGACTTTGGGCAGGTGGGGGTGGGTGGGGTTGCTTCCAGAGTACCACCCTCTTCCCAGGCTGCCCATCTGTCGCTGACCCAGGAAGGGACCTCCCCCTTATTTCCTCAAAGTAGCAAGAAGCCACCATTTTTCCAGCTGTTCAATCACAGGGACACACAGCAGACTGGGATTTAAAGGCCTGAATTTCCCCTGAGCATCTACCTCATGCCAGGCACCAACACAAAGCACGTTGTACCTATCCTTGTCACCCTTAGTTTATCCTTGGAGACAGGTCTTGTTATCTCCAAGCTTTGATTAAGAAGACAGGCTCAGAGATATCAGAGCTCTTTTCCAAGGTCACACAGCCAGGCAGGGGGTTGGCCTTGAACCCAGAACTTTCATCAACAGCAGCTCCCTGGACCTTCCAGGGAACCATTTCCCAGCAACTTTTCCAAGGAGAAGACTAGTGTCCTCTGACCCAAACAGTGGAGGTGGGGCGGGGTGGGGAGGGTAGTGGAAGACATTGGCATTTACTCCTTTTCCGGTGATGATGGCAGAAGGACAGGGGGCTCCCCACCCACCCACAAACACACACACACACACACACACACACACACACACTCTCATGGATGCCCCAGCACTTGAGACAGAGCAGGCAGATGAACCGACCAGACCTCCCACCATGAAGTTGGAGGTGGGAGGGAGGGAACACACCTCATGACCACACTTCCCATCTAGGGTCCCTGGTGTCAGATTAGAAACCACTGTTTGAAGATACAAAGACGAAAACAACACAGGCTGTGTGGATGGGGGTTGTGAGGCCAGAGGAAATGGAATAGAACTGCAGGCTGCCAGCACAGGAAGGAACCTTCCAGATGAGCTGGATCAATGTTTTCAGACCGAGGGGCGGGGCTCCTAGACTAGAAAACATCAGCGTAAACACACATAATAGAGTATTGTGTCACTCACAAAGCTTTTCATGTATATGCACACTTTCTTTTTTGTCTTAAACATGATTTGTGGTTACAAAAAAAAAAAAAAAAGCAAGTACAAAAAATATTTCTTTGCTCAACCCAAGCATTTTGCAGATGGGAAAACTTGGGGCCACCGGCAGGAACAAGTCTTGCCTGGAGCCAGAGACAGGAGGGACCTCAGAGGCCGAGACAAGCTGCCTCTGAGAGGCCTGATTTCTCCCCTTTTTGAAGCTTAGACATCGCCAGTCAACTCTTCGCCCATGTTGCCCTCATGTCAAAGTCGGGGTCCGGGGAGATGAGGGGAAAGAACAGTCCCCAGCCTCCTCCCTCTGAGCTGTTCCTTCTCTAGACTCTCCTGCCTCCTTCCCCTCTCCCGGCCCCCACCCCTGTGCAAACACCCCGGGTTCAGGTCCAGTCCCACACCTCCTCCCCGGGGCTGCCACACAGGGAGCCTCAAGAAATCTGACTGTGCTCACAGATATAAGCCAAGGTCTCCCACCCAGCACTGTCAGTAATAACATTGATATTTTGACTCACGGTTGAGTCCTATGTCTGTTTTTCTTTTTGTTTCAGCACTCATGGGAAGGAGGGGGTACGACTGACACCAGAAAATCCATCTTTTCTCCTCACCACTTCCAGAAGCACCTACCAGGCCATATGCACAGATCTCTCTGCTAGGATGCATGTCATGGCCTCACACAAGCCTTTCCACTTCCAGTCCCATTCCCTCACTCCCTCCCGATGGATATATCTCCTTCCTAGTCCTCAGGGGCTCCCCAACACCAGGTTCCTCTGCCTGAGACAGGGCCTAAGCATGATTTCCTCGCTCTCCAATGTTATCTTCTCTCCTCCAGCTTCCTACACACGCCCTACACGCAAGCCACCTAAGGCCTCTCACTGTTCACAAACCTTCCAGATGTCACTTTGCAGGCTCTTCTTTCCAATTCTCCAAGATCCTCCTCCACCATGCAGCCCTCCCTGACCACCACTCCCAAATGTACCTCCTATAGCACTTATTCCACATTCACTTTGTTCATGAAGTTCTTCAAGTGTTTATCTTGTTTGCTCAACAAATGACACAAAATACAACGACACTGATACTGGCTAAGATGTACTGAGTGCTGGCTTACTCTGCAGGGCATGGGGCATCTTCTCCTTTAAGGAGAGGAGTTTTATAGAATCTGAGCACATTCGTTTGTTCGGGCATTCAAAGCACAGTCTGAGTTTCTCAGATAGGCTCTAACACCATTGGTAAGAAGATACGTTAGAGCAGCATTTCTGGAAAGTCACTAACGTTATATATTCAAAGCCTTAAAAACACGCAGAGCCTTTCTAAATCTGGGCCAGTAACCCTCCCCCTGCTTTGGGAAATTTATTCTAAGAAACCATCATAGCCGCGCACAAAGGTTTGGCCTCAGAATGTCAGTCTAAATGGAGGGGCTGCGTCCCTGCTTCTTCAGTGGCAAATGGGGATAAAAATAGGGCCTTGTCCATAGGCAGCTGGGAGGATTAATAAATCATGAGCGAATATATGTAAAGCACTTAGCACAGTGCCTGGCACAGGTTTAGGCTCTATAAAAGTGTTACCTGTTCTTTTTGGTATTGAACTGAGGTCTGAAGGAGGCCGAGACCTGGGTTCATAACTAACTCACAGCCCTGCCTCCCACCATCCACTCTTACGAGTCCCCAACTCAACAGAGCCATTTCTAGCAGCAAAACCAACACTGACATCAGCAGTGATCTAACTAGCCAACACAAGAGTACAGGCTACATCATGATACGAGCCCCTCCGATACTCTCCCACCTCTCAAAACCTCGATATGGAACCGCTCATGTCATACAGCAATGTCCATACTAAGTGGGAAAAGGCTCTAAGAGAACAGCTTCCATACAAAGTCACTTTTTTTTTCTAGTCTGCAAAGGTATAGGAAAAAAAATACGCTACAAAATGTGAAGATTTGTCATCTCCGGTTATAAAATGCCAAATGCTTTTTCTTTTTGAAATTTCTCACAAAGAACACATCACTCCTTTTGTAGTGAGGAGTAAAAACGAATTTGGAGGAAGAAAAGTCACACTGCTTTCCTTCTATCGGTACTAGAAGGGATCGTGCCTTTCTTTTATGTAACCCACGGCATCTAGCACACTCTTTGGATATAACAGCCCCGGCCATGAACTGAAGTCCCGCCTGGCCATCATGTTCAGTCCTCCGGGCCAAGGTGTTCTGTACCACTTAGAAACAGCCTGCAAGGACGAGAAAACAGTGTGACTGGCAGGGGTGCCTCTGAGCTCGGTTGTGCCCACCTGCCTGCCCTGCAGGGAGATGGCAGGCACTGCCCTGAGGGGCGGAGGCCATGGCATCAGGCCAGGGACATGCATTAGGAGACCAATTACCTGGGGAGCATGCGGGCAGACTGCAGAGAATGAGCCTGCCTCGCTATGAGGCCACTTTGGCATCTGGGTGCTTTTCAGCTCGGTCTACAGCTCTTCCCAGGAGAGGCTTAAGTGCAGCTTGTTCTTCAACCATCAGCCCACGTGGGCCCCATTTCCCCTTGGGCCACCCTCCCCCAAAGAAGTACAGACACTGCCCTGCCATAGGGAACAGCAGGTCACAGGGTCATGAGGGCTGGGGCTGGGGTTAGCAGGGCCACTTAACACAATCACATTACTATGCACATACTGGCAGGCCCTGGACAGTCCTGGTGTCAACCCTCAGGAGACCGAAGAGAGGTGGCAACCTCAGGGTCCACTCAGGGTGAGGATACTGAGCTCAGGAGGCCCTTGTCCATGGTGACTCAGTAGGAAGATCAGAGAGGGACAAGGGAGCTGGCAATAAGTCTGTCAGCAGGAGACTGGGGCTGGGAGAGAGGTGTCATGGCTGGTCCTTAATTCCACCCTGGCAGGCAGCACACGCTGCAGGAGGGGGTACCATCTCCCTTGCAAAGGTGATTGGGGCCAGGCTTGCTGGAGTTCTGCAGCTGACTCCCCTCGCCTGCAGGGGCAGAGCTGGGCTGCGCCAGTTCAGCAGAAGGAGGCCGCCTCCCTTTAGGCAGGAGTCCTTCCGCAGATCCCAGCCCTGTGGAGCTTCCCTGCTGTGCGCAGAATATCAATACCACCCCTTGGAGGGCTGCCCCAAGGGGCACTGTGACCCTCTGAGGTTCTCTGCCCACGTTCCTGCGAGGTTCTGCTTTTGATGGGGACCTGAGAGGAGATCACCACATCAGTGGTGGACAGAGCACTAGCGCAGACCCTGATTCCGTGTCTTCATTCTGGCTCTGTTGGCCAAGTACTAAGTCCCCTGGGCCTGTTTTCTCATCTGTCCAATGTCGAGGGTAGGTCCTGCCCTGCACGCGCACACAGAAGACAATGAGTGCACAAGAGGTCACTGGCTCTGCTCTCCGCCACCTTCTCCAGGGCAGAAGGGGCTGCGGGGCAGGTGAGAGGAGCCTGCCACTCAGACTTGCGCGGGGCTCTTCGCCTCTACAGCTGCCTTCCTTTCTCAGGGCTGCAGCGGCAGAGGTTCTACAGGCTAAGGAACTTCCAGAGGGAGGGCGAGGGGCGAAATCCAGGCTGATTCCTGGGTTTCCAAGGAAACAGCCCAAGAAAGTTTTCTCTAACCAGCTCCGAGGAGGGAGCTGCTTGTGTGGGGCTACCCTGCTCCAGACCCGAGTCTGCCCCGTGTCCCAGCAGCCCAGTACCCCTGGGCAGAGTCTGGGGAAGCCCCCAGGTCACCCTTCTTCCCAGAAACATTCTTTCTTTCGGCGGGGAAGACACCGCCCTCAAGCCAGCAGGCTTTGGGCGGGTGTGACTTCCCTTCCCTGACCGGACGTCCTACCCAGGTAGTTAGTTCTGCGGGCAGGTAAGAGGGCGAGGCCGGCAGCTCAGCCTGGGTCGCAGCGCAGCGCAGGCCTCCTGCGGTACCTCTGGGCGGGTCAGGGAGCTCTGCGGGGAGGGCCACTTCTCTGCGAGTGTTCCTGCAGATCCAGTGGCGCTTTCTTTCTTTCCGGGAGCCTGGCGAGCGTCACAGGCTTCAGCAGGTGACTGTCATCGCGCTCGCCCCCGCCCTTCCCGCAGCGGGCGGCGCCCTGCGGCCGATCCGCCCACCGCTTCCTCCAGCCGCCGCTCCCCACTGCCCCAGGCCAGGCCCAGAGACCAAGCTGACCGCCGGCTGGCGCCAGACCACAGGGGCCCCGAGGCACAGGGGCTCCTCTAACATCTAGGGCCCTCAAGTTTCTTCAGCTGTTTAAAAACCAGAGCCACCTGCTCACAGGTCTGCCTTTAGGAGTAAATCGCTTAGGGACACAGCTGGGCGGACGCTCTGACATCCCTCCTGACTGGCCTTCCCTGTCCTTTCAGGGATAGGGAACCTCAAACTTGGGCCCACAGGCCAGCATCCTCTGAGCAGTCCACGCCGCTGAAGGCACACGGCCACGCGGGCTGTTCCTGGGGTCCAGGGACCATGAGGTCACTTCCAGAAGAAGGCACGACAGCAGAGAAGTGGCGGGATTGTTAGCAAGGCTGTCACACGTCCTGGGACGGGGTAGCTGTGGTTCTCTGAGGAGCTGGTCTTGGGTAAAGCTGGCACTGCCTAGTTTCTCCTTTCCTCCACTGTCCTCCTGACACCCCACTGCACCCCCAGCTTTAGCCCTGAAAAACAGCCCAGCCAGCGCGTGCGTCCAAGGCTGCAGAGGCCGCACGCAGGTCGACACAGCCCCGCAAAGCCAGCGGAAAAGGCACATTAGTCAGGCGTATTCCATCCTAATAAATCTTCTGGCTGACTCCCGACACAGGATGACCCCAAGAATGGATTCCAGCAGCGCAGAACAGATCGGGGTCTCATCTGGGGGTTCCTTCTGAAGAGAAAATGCAGAGGGGGACAGCGGTAGCTTAGGCCCCTGTGAAAGCGAGTGGGTGGAACCGTGTATGAGGAAGGCAGGGTTTAAACACACAGGATGCATCACTATGGAAACATTCGGCTTTTTCGAAGACATCATTTAAGAAAAATAATCAAGACTTCACATTCAACACAAGTGTTTATGACCAGAAAAGGCAAAGTGGGTCTTAGCTATTCCGCAGCCAAATAAAAGCTGCCAGAACGCGGGAAGAAAAATCCCCAGCCGGGCAGCGACCCATCATCTATCAGGCCTTTCTCTGAGCACTTCCAACGGGAGCACCCCGCTCTCCACAGCGCCCAGTCCCTTCCAGGCTTTCCTGGGCACCGTTCAGGGGGTGGTGCCCCTCGCTGACCTGGGTGGTCAGGCCTGCCTGCACAAGGGTGGGTCCAGCCAGCTACGGGGGCAGCAGGAAGCCAGGGCCCCCAGAACAAGGCCGATTTATGAGAAGTTACTCATGTATCGAGCCCTGCCAGTGCCCCTCAGTCAGTGGTTGATTCCACCCCAGCAATGCAGATTTCAATCCTAGCCCACACTGTGCTGACCTGTGCTTCGAGACAAGTGCCTGTTGTCCAGCCATTTCCGTGTGCAGCCTGATCTGTTTCTTCTGCTGTCTGCCAATCGGAGGCGTGGCGTTGGCCTAAGGAGGAGCCTGAGGCTGAGTTTCGGGGTCACTCAGTCCCCAAATGCGCTCAGAAAAGGCCCCACTTGTCTACCTCTGAAGAGTTTAGATATGGGCTGGAAAGGCTATGGGATGAGAAAGTAACTCCCCAGAAACTGGATTGTCCCCCACCCCCACACCCAAATTTGTTTAAATGGTCTCTTTCTAGTCCTGTTGGCAGCATGGTTTCTGACTTGAAGGCGCTAGTTGATGACAGAGATGAGGCCCAGGACATTCAGGGCCTGGTGGGCAGTGCTCATCAGCGGGGAACTACGGTGGGCTGGGCCACCAACTCTGCAGGGGGAAGGCCCGAGGCTCAGGACAAGGACTGCCCAGTAGAATGTTCACCTGGATTGAGCATGGCAGAGGAAGAACACAGGTTTAGGGACTAGCGGGTGTTGTGTCTATTTTTAAAGGAGAGGTACAGGCAGGAATGAGGGCAAGTAAGCAGGTACGTAGAGAGAAGGAAGCATTCTATTTATTTAGCTTTTCATCTTGGTCCCCCCACCCGCTACCCCGTCACCAGGGCCTTGAACCTGGGTCCTTGGGATGTATGTGGACTACATTCAGTGGCCTCATCTGCTAGGACATCAGGGTTTGCCTGGGGGTAGGGGGCACTGAATGCTAGCCCTGCCACTTGTAAATCCCACTAAATCACTTACTGTCTCAGAGACTCTGCTACTTTCTACAATGGAAACAGCACCTTTCTAGCAGGGCTGTCGGGAGGATTAGGGATTATATTCAGAAAGTTAGAACAGCACCTGGCTACGAAGTGCCAAAAAAAAAGGCAGTTGAAAAAACTAAACCTGTTTTTACACTTCAGCTGTTAAAATTGCTTCCTCTTACAATTAATTTGGCAAAAATAGCTTAGTCTCTAATTTCTAGTTATGATCTAATCTTCCACCAGTAAAATATAGCAACAGGTTGGTACAGTCGCTGAGCATGGCTGTCCTTTGCCAGGGTCTACAATTCCTGTCCATTCCTAAACCCTGTACTTTTATTCCATAGCAAGTACCTACTTGATGTTTCAGAAGGGACGTTAGCTCAATGGGGGAAAAAGTGGCAGCTCTGGTATTGAGCAGCAAGAAACACAACCTAGGGCTGCTGCTCTAGATGGAGAAAGGCAGCTGGTGCCCGAGCTGTGTGCTGCAGAGCATGGATTTGCTCCTCTGACAGGCATGGCAGTGATGAGTGAAGAGATCGAGGCTGCAGCTGACGCAAGGGTAGCTCATGACCCCACACTAGAAAGGATTCCGTAAGAGGGGGAACCATCTGCCAGTTCTTTCATTTGTAGGAAGGGAAGGATAATTTCAACAACACGCTCATAACCACAGCTGGCAATACCACCCTGGCCATGTGTTGTTCAACAGCAGAAAAGCTTGGAGTTAAATAGGTTTTATTTGTATGGTGATTTGTACCTCCCTCACACAGGAAGGCTTGGCACGACGCTCAGATTTCATAAAGAAGTATTTCCTGGAGAAAGGAGCTATAGATGCACATTAAACAGGCAGACAGGCGGTCGCCACTCTCGTCTGGGTACCAGCTCTCTGATGCGTGGTGGGCTGGCTTTGGGTCTGAGGAAAGTGGAGCAGGTCTCAGGCAGGCCTATGTCTGAGGTGGTGAAGAGCGAGAATGTGAGGAGGAGGTGACGGCAAGGATAGGCCCAGGATAACAAAAACTTACCATGGCAAACATCCACCAGGAAAATGAAGAAACAGAGCAGCCCATGCAGAATGGAGAGGAAGATCGCCCTGTGGTGGGGGGTCAAGGCCCCCAGCCAGCAGTACATAATAGATGGGCTCCCTGAGGTGCCCTAATTTCCGCTGGGCCAGACCCCACAGGCAGGTCCAAGATGGGCTGCGTGGAAATGGAGGTGACATGGAAATGTTTATGGAGATGAGAGACCCAGGAGAAAACTTAGGGAGCTCCAGTGGAGGAACTGTCTGTCTGTCCACCTGGGGGAGTTCTCTTATCACATGACCATCATGGTAAATTCTGCTTTGTGCCTTAACGCCAGTCCTTTTCCACTGCTGACTGTCACTGTTCGCTCTTTCCTTGTGTTTTCCTGGCAGGCCTTTACGGACCTAAGTTTCGCTGTGAAACTATGCAATTTCTATGTGCCAGGTGGACCCTGTCACCAGTTTCAATTGGGGATTGCCTTTGCACCCAGTTTAAGTTTCTGTCAACAGTGGTTTCAACTGTTTGCATGGAAAAATGTAAAGCTAATAAAGCAATTAAAAAGGGAAAAAGAAAAAAGCAGAAGGGGTGGACACTCCAAAGCAAGAAGCCAGAGAGCTTGTCAGGGAGCAGAGCCTGTCCTGCCACGGCACTTACCATGACCCTGGCGCCGTCAACCTCACAGCATGGAATAGAAACAAGATCACAAGCAAGAAAGAAGGCTCTGTAAAACTCCCCCCCCAGTCAGCTGAGGAAACTAACTCTCTTGCCCTATTTTCATCAATTTAAACCCATCTTCTTTCTCTCAGGCGTTCCATCTCTTGGTTTAGAATGAATCTGACACATTTCTCCTAAGAGATCAAGACACGTGCTTCCATGATGCAACCAGGGCCAGCCACTCTGTTCTGTTTTGGAAACCTTGGTGACATCACAAACTAGCCCCTGAATCACAGGAACCCGTGGAGAAGAGAACACTGAGTCAGAAGAAAGCCTTACTCATAGAGCTACTGAAATTGAAATAAGAGAACTCTTAGGTAACCCATCTATTCCCTGAGGACCCGCTCCCTTCTATCTGGCTGGGATTTATATGACTCAAGTCATCTCAAGGGGAAACTAATCTATGTGACACAGCTGTCCCTAGCAGGGCATTTGCTGCTGCTCTTCAGCCTAAATTTCAGCCCCCTTCTCATGACATCACTCAATCACTCCTCCCTCCAAAGGAACAGTTTTCTCTCGTATCACAGGCAGTCCAGGTGACTTCTTGAAGATGGCGGGAGTAGAGAATGCTGCCTTCCCTCCTTATGCAGAGGCCTACAACCTCGGAGTGTCCTGGGAAGACGGACAGGCAAGGAGACTCAGTGAAGGAAGGGCTCCGAGAACACAGAGCTTTCCGTTGGAGCAGCGCAGAGGCGGGGCGCCGAGGTGGAGTGCCCCAGAGCTCCAGGGGTCCGACGCTGTTTGGGAGTCACCGGCACATATTTCTGCCTCCACTTTGCTAAAGTCATGAGGAACAGACACGTGCAGATTTACCCCAGAGGCAAAGTCCATTCATAGTTCTTCCAATAAGTGGAAGAAGGGCAGCAGAAGAACTGCTCACAGGCAAAATCAGCCACAGCAGTTTTTGATTTGCCCAAAGAAAATATGTGATTTCAAGACGTGATTGGGGATTACTGTCCCCACAGTAAACATGCCGTGAACATGAACTGCTGGCTGTCATTTAATAGGACTCAGAACTGGAAGCAAATCCCACCCGTATCTTCCCAACAGCTTCTCTGCGAGCCCAGCTGGCACGGACTCTTGAAACTTCTCGGAGGAGGAAGGTCAGCGGGGCTTCTCAAAAGGCCTCGCCTCACCAGGGCACCACTCTCGAGTCAGGACACTGTCCGAAAGGTCAGGTTTATTCTCAGTTCTCTGGAGTGGTACTCTTTGGGCACTCGATGCTAAAGGAAATAGAAATAACTCTGACATGGACACCCACACACGCATTTTTAATTCAAAGTAAGTCCTAACTGATTCAGGATGAGCGGCATATTTAGACTTTATTCCCCTCCTAAACGAGCAACAATTTAAACCTCTTTAAAGTCTCGTGGAGAAAGGGCTCCGCCTCTGAAATGAGTCCCCTCCCTCCCCTCACTTTGCTAAGCCAGCATGCGTGTAGTGAGATATTTTCATCTTTTCTATCGTTGCTCTTGCCATTTTTCCAAATCTCATAGGAAAACACAAGAAAGGCCGAGACCAGAGAGGCAGGAGATTTCACTTTTTGCTAAGTGCTCTTACATTAATTTACACAACTTGAAAGCGATGTGACTTCAAGACAAGCTATTTAGTTAGAATGAAATTAAATGAGAAATCCATTTCTCAGCACGCTGGCCGCAGCTCACACGTCTGACAGCTGCCCCCTCAGGCTGCAGGGACACAGAGCACTGGCACCAACACCGAGCGTTCTGCTGGGCACTGCCGCTGGGAGAGCCACTCTGTCAGGATCAAAACCCCTTGGAAATGATGTCTCTTATTCATTATAAGAACAAGCAGCTTTCTGGCACGATTGCTACAGGAGTTCATCATCCAGGGCAGTCAGAAAGCGGCCCTGTAATGAAAGCGAGTCCATGTCACTGGCGTCTCCTCACCTGCCAGTCAGCTTGAGTAGCTCCGTCCATGATGAGCAAGGTCCCGTGATCCAAAGGGATCTTCACTCTTTCCACATAAGTGTAGTCGCCATTCTCTTCCTAGAAAACAGCATTCACTGCACTGAATTTTTTCCTTGTGCAGCGAGGACGCAACAGAGTGTGATACTGGCCAGAGAGTGGAGCCTCGACTGCGCCAGAATGCAGGCATCTGCGCACTTGCTCTGCCACCCGGCAGCCGCTTGGCCTTGGGCCGTTCGCTCACCTCTCTGTGCCCCACCTCCCACCACCATGCACGAGGGGGATGAAGGCAGTGTCTGCCTCGCCAGCTGCTGCGAGCCTCAGGGAGAAGCTGTGTGAATCGCAGGACAGTGGCACACATTAAGCACATGTGAGTGCTAGCTACTCTTCTGCTGTATCAGTATCCAAGATGCTGGAGAAAAGCCCGTTTCAGAAAAGCATGCCCTTGTGGCTCCTGCAGCAGAGATGGCTGCGGTGTGGACCATGTGAAGCCCAGGGATCCAAGCCTGCGACCCAGGGCCAGAGGAGAAAATCAAAACAAAATAAATAATTAAATACCTAAAATGCTTCTTCCTTCTTTCCCTTCCTTCCTTTCACATGAAAAACAAAGTAATAATAAACAATTTTAAAAAGGAAAACCTTATAAAAAGAAAAACGGCCATCAGGCCCCTGAAGGCATGAAGCCACTCGGACACGACCTCTTTACCAGTTATTCCACGTTGACACAGCCGTGCAGACAAGCGGCCTTTTAAACAAGACGTGTACTGCGCTCTCATCACCTTTTCACACTGTCTGATCCACTGCTGGGCACCCCTGCTGACACTAGCCACCGTTCCTCTAGTAGCTACTTTCACGTTTTGGTGCGATAGTGCTGCTTCTTTCCAGAATAACTACAGCAGGGCTTTCTCATGGGGAGGCCGGATGGACCAGACCGCCGCTGCTGAACTGGGACGAGCCATGTGAGCCTTGGCACATGGGTCACAACTCCCAGGTATTTAGGGGACGGATGCCTTCTACCTGTACCTTCCTCCAGAGCACCGTGTCACCTGCATTCCACACGACGGTGTGCCGCACAGCACGCACAGCACGCACAGCAGGCACTGCGGCTCCTGCTCTGCGGACAAAGGGGCGCACTGAACAACTCTGTGCTCAGCGCTGACACCCGGACAGACAGACTGCGCTTCCCGCCTTCTCTCCCTCCGTCTGCACACCGCCCCTCCATCTGCTTCCCTTCTGCTGAGGAGATGACGCTGGGTTACTGCGGGCTGTGTTTACGTTGATTATTGTAGAGGTGCTTCTGAGCACATAACTGTTTACAATGATTTCCCCCAGGAAAATCGCAATCAAAACAATGATAAACTTGACTAAACAGTTGAAGTTCCAGGCCCCAACTCTTGGCAACGACTTTGTCAAGCGCAGTCATAACTTTTTCAGGGAAAAGACAGAAGCAGTGTTGGAAATAACTTGTGGTTTCAGTGATTGATTTTAGCTGTCTGCCACCATTTCTGTTGCAGCGGTAAGTCCGCACCAAAACCTTTCCCTGTGACCCTTCAGGCAGCTGGGGAGCAGTGTGAGGCAACCTGGCCTTGGGTGACCCAGCTCCAGCTCAGGAAAGCAAAATGTCGCTCTGTGAAAAAAAAAGCATTCCAGACAGAGAGGTGTGTCCTACTGGAGAAAGGTAAGCGTGTCGTCGTGAGATTAGAGGACCTGGGCTCCTTGATATTGGCGGTATAGTCTCTGATGGAGGTTCAACGGAGCTAGAACTGCTGCTCTCCCCACACAGTCCGGGGCACCACGGGCCTCAGTCTAGACACGAGACACAGACACTGGGACCGGAGAGTGAGATGGAGTGGAGAGGAGAGTCACCTAACCGCGACGTGAAGGCAATCCTGAGACGAAGATCTCCCAAAACGTAAAAAACAAACACTGGGTGGGGAGTGGTGTCAATGGAAAAAAAAGAGGTGAGCACTGTAATGCCCCCTGAAAACATGAAACAGGAATAGATCTAGCAAGTGAAATAACCCCAAATGCAAGAGGGTGGGATCGGCACTGGTGGACAGTGATGCTCAGCAGACCCACGTTCCACTTAGTGCTCCTAGGACTGGGATTTTTCTAGTGGAAGGAAGCCTCAGGTTGGCTTGAAGCTCATTACACCCAAGAGACCAGCAGTTGTGCCAGAAAGCAGAAGAGGGTGAGCCTTCGCTCGGGAGAGACGCTCGCAGCCCCCAAAAGAGAACCGACACCCATGCATCCACTATCAGAGGCTCTGTCATTACTCTGCTGCTCGTGTTCCTTCTGACACCCTCGGCTTAGAAAACGCACCCCTAGTTTGCAGGGGACAGACAGAAGAGGGCAAAGGAGCCTCCCCAGGCGACACGGAGCTCAGATACTAGCTGCTTCTCCAGGTCACAGAGCTAAACATCACAGTGCCACCCTTTAACGTAACCATGATGCACGGAGACTTTTTCCACTCAGGACGCAGATAAAGTCTGGAGGAGTCTGCGTGGCTGCGTATCGGGACTCAAGCTGACAGTGGCTGAGCAACAGAACAGCACGATCAGACGGCCTAGAGAGCGCAGCGACGGCCAGCACGCAGGGCTGAGTTACCACAGGCTTTCTTCAAAGCAAAAAACTGTGGCTTAGGATAAAATTTTCCATCCCTGCTCCCAGTTGAAAGACGCTTTTAGGGTCACAATCATTGCTGATGTACTTTCTTTCCACACACCTGAAACTTCCCAAGCAGAGAGAAAAACCACAGAACGTGTATTATGTTCATGCTTACTCCCTCCTCCGCACAGCCAGTCCACGTGAACGCCTGGTATGATTTCCTGTGTTCCCCAGCTCTCCACCGAGACGTGCCCGTTTCAGTGCCTTTAGAAAAATGCTATTTAGGAAAAAAGCCTGGTGTATTTATTATATCATTACTAACCACCCAGCAGACAGGAAACCTAAACATTTTTCTTTTTATTGAAAAGGTTAACTTCACACTGTATGAGATCTATGTAGATTTTCCACATAATTGTTCATTTCTTGGGCCTTAAAAGGTGTCTTAGAATTGCAAACAAGAAGCAATGCTTGTAAATCATCATCGGCTTAGTTTTTCCTTCTCCTATATAAACAGAATATAAGTAAATATGGACTTGGAAAATTACTGGTCTGCCTTTCTATTCTCTTTCAATGCCATCATAGTACTATGTTGTCTTGTTCTTTAGAAATATGCCTATACAGCGTGCTCTGGGGGCTTAGTAGGTAAGTCGACTGGGCATAGGCCACATACAGCCCAAGCACTGAGGTCTGAGGCCCAGGGCCAGGGGGAACTACATTAAATGCTTTATCCTCCCTCTCTCTTCCTGCCTGCCGGCCTACTTGCCTTCATTCCTGCCTGCACCTTTCCTTTAAAAAATAAATAAAAAAGGCATGCCCTGGTGGAGTAGCAGTTAAGTCAACTGTCTCTGAGGACGCAAGTCACAGACCCCTGGGTTCAAGTCCTGGGTCTGGGGAAGCAAACAGTGTGAACAACTAAATGGAAATAAAATAAAATAAAAATGCTTCTCCTCCTCTCTCTTCTTACCTACCTGTCTACTTGCTTTAATTCCTGCCTGTACCTCTCCTTTAAGAAAATAAAAATTAAAAAAGAAATACGCCTATCATGTATACCGATGAATATGTACCGAGGAAAACTACCAACACAATATAAAAATCACCTTTAATCCTATCATCCAGAATTCCTACAACACGCACACCCCATGGAATAATCTATATAGACAATCATGTACTTTACATTTTAACTTTATATTGTCACATTTTCTACATCTTAACTATACAGTATTTCAAAAGTACGGTTACAGAAAATTCCCTATTATGAACTCTGGAAACTGACAAATACTTCTTGATCATCCATGAATGTCAGGCACAATGACAGTGCTAAGGAGAGAGCAGTGAGGGACACACTGCTGGAGTCTGAGATTTTAACATATCAGCACTACTGGAGAAAAAAGGAGATTCAGAGAAAAAAAGTTACTGTAAATGGATCTGAGGCAAAACATTTCTGAATATATCAGGATATATTCCTAAACATGGAATTACTGGTACTTAAGAAGGCCGTGGCAATTTATAACTCCTCATCTTCTGGCCACCTCATCGGACTGAACATTATCAACTGTCAATCCTGAAAAAAAATTAGGGAAAATGGCAACTCATTATCCAAACTTAGGAGCTAATTACTAACCAATTTCAATATCTCTTCACCTGCCTATCTGCTTTTTGCCTTTTCTGCTACTCATGTCTGTCCGCTGTTCTAAGGGCTGTCTGTGACTTTCTTACTGATCTTTAACGACAGGCGGTAAGGCATTTTCTGTGGTCACATTTTTTTGCAAATATTTTTCTCGTTTGCTATTTGCTTTTTAACTGTGGTTATGCTATTTAATAAAGCATAGCTCTAGAACTCTTAGGGTCAACCCCACCGACCTTTCTCTGGCTCTCCTTCATGGTTTTTCTGCTTAGAAAGTCTTTTCCCATCCTGAGAAAAGTTAAATATACAACTGCATTTCCTTCCAGTTAAAAAAAAAGTTTCTATTTTTTAGATTTAACCCCTTAATCTACCTGGAATTAGCTTGCTTTCCCACTCCAGGCTTGATTTTATAATCATTTCCATGCGCTTGAAGCAAAGCATCCAGCTAGATTTTTGGACCAGGATCGACCGCAGCACATGCTGCTCAGGTACCAGGAGGCTGGGTAATACAGGTGATACAGGTGCACTGCTGCCCGTCCTTATTACAGCCCATAAGGAGGCGATACTTTCCACTTAATCCTAAGCAAAGGGAACTGGGGAGGGGGGAGTACATCTCTAATGCAAAAGGCTGGCAGGAGGCAGGTCTAATACTTGACTTTAGACCTGCTTGGGTCTAACGCCCGTGTTTTCCATTATACAGTGCTCTCCAAAGTGCTATTTCTTCTGAAATCCTGTAATATTTCCTGACCTAATTCTATGGCAGGCTGACCACACTGTAAGGATCACAGACACCAGTAGGCAACGGAAAAGAGCGGTGGGGTGAGGAGTAACGGAGTGGCAGTGGGGACCACGGAGAAGGGGGGAGCAGAGCCTGCACACAGGAGCCCCAGCGACCCATGCCCCAGTGTTGCTAGCTCTTCTGGGATATCCTGGGAAGCTGATAAATGGAATTTTTATGTAAACCCTCCTGAGTCATACTTTTTAGTAACTAATTCATGTTTTTAAAAAACACGAGCAGTTGAAACAAAACAAGTCTGAGGAGCAGAGCCGACTCAAGCTGCCCAGCTGTGCTGCTGAGGGCCCTGATCATCACATGGCTTCTGTCAAGCCCATGGCTGGTCGTCCTTCCTGGCCTCCAAGCTCAGAACACACATATTACGACACCTTCAAGTCTCTTAATCCTAATCCCAGTGACATCCCTTCTCCCCCAGTCAGAAAGCCTGCTGAAAGCAAATGAAGTTTCCAAATGGATGGACTCAGTCACCAGAGACATTTTCTTTTCCAAGTCATCTCTGATCCCTTTAGGTGAGCTATTTATTTAGATTTCCTGTCTTTTTTCCTAAGATGCTTATAAAACACACAAATGAGCAGAAGGGACGAGCGAAACAAAGTAGAAGCCTGTTACCTGTTTCTCATTTCCCAGGCTCCCAGGAAGCACTTGACATGCAGTCACTATTATTAGTTTCTTCACGGGAGGTGCAGGGAAGGCTTCGTGGCTCCAGCGGGCCCTCGAAGCCTGGAGAGGCCTTGAGTGAACGAGAGCACATCTAAGGAGCAAAGCGGTAATTCAGCAGAGCGGGGCGATCAGAGAGGGAACAGCGAGAGGCCGCAGCAGCTCGGGCAGAGATTGTGTGCAGGTTTGACGGCCTGGTTAAGGAGTTTACATTTTTTCACTCGTTCCAGTAGGCGCAAATAAAGGCTACTGATTTGGAAGACAAAATGATGAAAGCAGTGAGCGCAAGCCTGGCTCTGTGCTCCTCTTTCTCTTTTCTCCTGCGCCTTGAATGACGGCGCTACACACAAGCTGCAGCTTCACTCTTGCCTGTGTCGGTACCTTCAATTCAATCCAACAGCATTTTCTGACACACTGTGGGCAAGTGACTCAACACTGTGCCTCGGGGCAGGCCTTGTGGCTCAGGCGGGTAAGGAGCCAGTGTACCGACCACGCAAAGCCCAAAGACTCAAGTTTGAGACAGGGGGCTGGGGTGAAAAATCAAAAAATCAAAACTAAACAGAGATGCTTCTTCCTCCTCGCCCTCCCTTCCTCCCTCCCTCTCTAAAAACCAGACACTGCGCCTCAGCCACTGCACCTGTACGACAACAGCAACTCCACAAGGTGATGGCAGGACTGGACGTGAAGCGCTCACAACACAGCCAGGTGAGTCCGCGCTGTGTTTATTGCTGCCACACTGCAGGGGTGGTTATTCTGATGTCACCTCTAGCGCCAGACTGTTACCTGGACTCCAGACTTCATGCCCACGGGCCTACTTTACACGTGGAAGTCTCAGGCGTCTCAAGCCTAGTACGCAGAAGGAACTCTTGGATCCCCCTATAAAGCCTCCTTAAACAAAGTCAAAAATCAAATGCAAAAATCCCCGCTTCTCCACCATCTGAGTGAGTAAACAGCAGCTCCAGCCACCAAGCGCTCAAGCCAGAAGCCTTGGAGCCACTCTTGAGTCTTATCCTCACATCCAAAAAACTGTTCGCCCTCAAAGACATACCTCACACTCATTCACTTCTCTTTATCCTCACTGGCGCCATCTTAGTTCACACCAGCGGTTGCCCTACCTTTGGTTTAAGTCTCCTGCTCGTCTTTCCTCCAACTATCCTTCCCACAGCAGCCAGAGTGAGCTTTTAAAAATACAAACCAGATCGTGTTACAACCTCACTTATTCCCCATGGCACTCAGAATACAATCCAGACTCAGAGCTCCGACCACAGTTATTTCTCTCTGTCCATTTTAGTTTTTGTCTTAACTTCTGTGACCTCCATGAGTTGAATATAGCACCTGACACATAGTAGGTGCTCGATTTTTGTGGGGAGAGGGAGGCAGGGAGGCAGAGGGACAGGGAATGACAATGAAGCATTCCTAAAAATAGCTGGCAAATAAGTATCAGATAGAAAGGAGGAAGAAAAGGTTGGAATTAGGGACACCAAGGTGAGGAAAGGTCACTGCAGTGCTTTAGACGTAAAAAGAACCTGAGATGAAGGTGGCCACTTTGAGAGGGATGAGCTCTCCAGACATTTCCAGAATGAATTAAGAAGATTTGGAAACTGAAACAAAACAAGAGAACAGGGCAAGTAACAAGCAACAACTGCAAGTAACTTATATTGTGAACATTATATTGTAAATACATTTACCAGCAAGTGGAATTGTGGAGTTATTTCTAACAGAAAAATAATAAATTTGACTTTATAATTTCAGAATAGAAGTTATATGTGCTACTACAAGTGAAGATGTCTTGCAAACAAGTCGAGAGTGATGACTGGGACTTGACATAAAAGATAAGAGACTCAGAAGTCACTCCACCAAAGAAGGAACAGTTGAAGGAACACTGAGATCTTTTTTATTTGCTGATTCAATCAAAATCCATTTGCACACACAAACTCACAGAGTGCCAAATGCTCAGGACATAATGATAAACAAGACTAAAATGAACCTCGCCCATAGGGCATTTACAATCTCCTGCCAGTTTATAATCTATTGAAAAAATAATGCAGTCAAAGATAACAGAATCAAACATAATCTTGAACATCCATAGTTAAGTAGCTGAATGTAAATGAAGACAACTCTCTTAGGGGCCACACCCTGGTGGCTGGCAGCTGAGGTGCTGGTGTGCGGACCACAAGGGGTCCCAGGGTGATGCGGGATGGTGCGAAAATCAAGATAAACGACTAAAATAATCATGATGTTTCTTCCTCTCCTTCCTTCCTTCCTCTCTTAAACAAAAAAGACAAAACCTGGAAGGAGGCAGAAAAATAGTGACGAGAAAAGTCTGAGGTAACTAAGGTAAATAAAGGCAGCCAACAGGTGAGATTCAGGCAGAAAAGTGAGAGACAGGCGACCAATATTATAGGGAAGAAGAGAATGACAACCAAGAAAAGGTCAAGGTGCTTGCTTTTAGGACAGAGTCCCTGGTATGATACTGGCAGAGTGGTGGGGACGCATCTTGAGAGCAGGCATTTCAAGAGGGAGTCAAGCTGTGAGGAAAGGGGAGCTGCAGACACAGACAACTCAGTCCAGTATCTGTGCGTCAGACGCAAGCATATACCCATGTTAGTGAGAAAGTCTGCAGGGTCAGGCAACGGTTTTCCTCAAATGGGAATAGATATGACAGGATGTCCTGCTTGCTGGTCCAGGGATACAGGCAGAGCTAACGGCCAGGGTTTTTCTGTGGATGAAATGACATTTGAACACTAAATGCTCACCTACTTAACCTTTCGAGGACCAGCTGTCTCTTAATGTGCCCTAGTTCCCAACTTATGACTATGCCTAGAATGGCCCCATCCCTTTTTTTCCAGTAACTATTTTCCAGCTTGCTTTCTCCATCAGATGATGGCGCTGCCTTGCCCTCGAGAGCCTGGTTGGCTCCCAGGCTGCTTCATAGATCATCGAAGTTGTGGCTCTATTTGGACTCAAACTTGTCTACAGCACCAATACAAGAGCACAGCCGAACTCTGTTCACAGTGTAATACAGCTTTAAAGCCTGACATAAACAAAACATGTGAATTGTGAGAATTATGGGAAGGGAAAAAGCTAGGAAGCCACAAAGTCATCTCAACAGAGTGATTTTGCTGACTCAAACCAAACCACATTTCAAATGATGGCATCCTCAGCATCGATCTGAAATAGATTACTTTTAAAAACAGAAGCAGCTGTTTCTGAAATAAGATCTGCTAAAGGAACAGGCTAGCTAGAAAAGCACAGATATGGAATCACTGAGGTTATCTGTTCACAGAGGTTTTAAACTTACTTGCTATATACCCGTCTTTGGATTTTTTATCTCTCTTGATTTTTGGCATCTGATTTGGCATGGAAGGTTCTGGTATATACAGTCAATCGTCCTCCACAGGGCCGCCCAATGATCTCCAAAACTCAGTCAGGCAGGACCTCGCCACTGCCCCTCACTCACAGAACAGGGCCTGGAAGGGCTGGGCAGCTGTCCCCTGCAGCAGAGACTCTCTCGGCAGGTGTCCAAAACCTAGCACCGTGGACGACTCACTGACGATGGCGCTTGTGGTTGAGATTTGCTGTCCATACAGCTCAGGGGGAAGCTGCTGAACTGAACAAAAGAGCTTGCTTTACATTCACTGTCACGGTCATCACCGAACATGCATGGAAATCAGAAAACTTCACGTAATGAAGGCTTCATTCTTGGTAACAGAATACTTCCAAGAAATGCAACTTCAAGGAACTGCTATCTTGAACGCTTCCACCCAAGACCCCTTCAGCAGAAACAAACGCTGTCCTTCTAAGAGACACAGAACACATTCCACCAAGCGTGATGTCCAGCTGGCCCCAGGCTCCAGCATAAGTGCAAGGTTCTCCGGTCATCCATTAAAACCAGAACATTCTTTCTCAAACCATTCCTGGACAGTCTCCATTCAGACACACTCCGCCTGCACCCTTTACTGTGCCCTCTAGAATTCCCATTCAGCGATAAACAAACTCACATGCTCTGAAGGTCTTGCCTCTATTTCCGTGCTAACTGAAACCTAGCTATCTCCAGAAGATGTCTCATGTGGAAAGCGATGATACTGCTCCTATCCAGTGGATCTCAAAGCCAAGTGATACTCCTTATTAACCCCTTCCCCTGTCTCTTAAAAATCCCTGCTCCGATGAGCTCGTGTCATGGTATCTGTCCCCTCTCTCCTTTCCTGCCTTGGTCCCCGATGTAGACAAGGTAATCAACCTCCTGACTGGTGTCCCTGCTTCTCCTCTTGCTCCTGTCTAGTGCGGGCTCCACACAGTACCAATGGCCTTTTCAATGAGTATCAGCTCACGTCACTCTTCTGCTTAATACGCCACAACGGCTCCTTGAGGTACCTAAAGTCCACGCCTTCCTAAGGCTCAAGAATGTGACTCTCCCTACCTCATCGCAATATTCTCCTGACAGAGCCTCCTTCTCCTTCCTCAAACTCCCTAACCCCTTTATTCCTCAGTGGAGCAGTCATCCACCACACAGAAGATGAAAAAAATCACCATGAGGCTTAGGGAGATTTTAGGAGTGTGGCAAAGGAAAGGAAAAGCTCTACCACTGGGGTGTGGCTTTAAAAAGTCAGGTTTGCAAGCAGACTCATACCTAATGGCACACAGACAAGATGAACCACTTTGGAAAAGGAGCTTCTCCCCATACTAAAAGCACTATGAGTGGCAATGGGATACTGGGACGCGTGCTGAAAAATGCAGCTCTTCCCAGCGGCAGTCCGGGCATGGACTCCAGCTGGAGACAAGCCCCCGAGGACACAATGAGAATCCAGCTTGCAAGGGGTCTCACGTTTGAGGATGACAGTCAAGTCCTACTAGGACTAAGTATGTTTACCCCCTTGAGCAGGCAGTTATTTTGACCCAATCAGCCGCTCGCACTCTCAAAACCATTAAATTGACTCAGAAGGAGGAGCTCAAACACTCACCACCATTCCTGACCCACAGGCCACATCACCCTCCCAGGTCTCCCCTCTGTCCCCTCGGTGAACACATTTCACACGTTAAGGGAACCCTGGAGTTTCACTTCACTGCTACTCATTTCCTTTTTCAGTTTCCGTATCTGGAAAGTCACCATGGCACCGACCATTTACAACAGTTACAGATCCAATGATGAGTGCAATAGCGCTCACGGACCTTCATGGGACACTTCTCTGTCACTCCCATGAAGCGGCTCAAGTATCATCCCCAGAAAGAATAAATGGGAAGGAGGCAGATAACTGCTTTCAGGGGCAGAAAGAGCAGACAAAACCAGATGTTCTCAATTTCATTAGGGTCTGTGGTAAAGAGATGCTGTTTATCAACAACTTCCTGCCAGCAGTTCTCGTAACTTCTCAGCGAGACGCCGCGCACAGGAGATGGACTAGTGGAGCGTGTGTGATGGGGACAGCAGCAGTGGGGGTGCTGGCCGGGGGGGAGATTCGGTCACTGCTCCACAACTACTACACTGTCTAGTTACCCAAACTGCAAATTTAACATCATCCGTATTACATTATTTTGGAGTCCAGTAGCCTCAATTTTTCTGAAGTCCTGGAAAAAACAGCAGTATTTATAAGGCAACTGACCCACTCCTCACACCCGCTCTTCCCAGCAGCGTGTATAAACCCGTTACAGGCGGGGGGGCGCAGGCGCTCCAGCTCTCTGGGAGCCAGGGCCTGCCATTAGCACCGGCTCTACCACCGTCTCTTCTGGTGCTGCGAACAGCGCGCTCATCCTTCAGACCGTGCCAGAGAGGAGCGGGTGGAGAAAGGCCCACCGTGTCTCAACTCAATCATCGAGACGTAGACAGAAGCCCCTCACATTTTCAGGATTCATCTGACGAAGCACAGAGCTTCTCCACGGGTAATTTGTTAGAAAAACAAGACTTCTGACATCTAAACCTGCAGTGCATCACAAACTTCCTGCTATTATCTAATAACCCCCCCAACTCAGCCATCACAGTTTCCATGGTAACCGACAGAGAAATAGCAGCCTGCCAAATGGCTTTTGTAGTCCCTTTTCCAGCTTGTTTTTCAGTGCAGGGTTAAAGCTAGCTGGGAAAAGAGCCAGACCAATCTTTACAACAGAAAACGATGCAGTTGCAAAAGTATAACTGGGTGTGGGACAAGGAGGGTAGAAAAGCTTTAATGAGGCCAGCTTGGTAGACTTAAAAGGCCTAGTGAAGTACATTTGATAAGCTTTACTCTTGTCTTAAGGCAGAGTATCCTGACATTGACCAGGAGATGGATAATGGTGCTTTTACTCAGACTTTTACTGAATTAACAAAAGAAGGGGTGGGGTGATTGGAAGAGCAAGATCAGCCAAGTCTACTATGCCCCCAGTTATTAGTATCATTAAAGGAAATGGTCATTTGCTCTGAAATCAAAATGAACAAGCAGGAGTTGACAGACTTGGACGAGTGAAGGACAGTGAAAAACAGCACTGAATCCTGGAAGCGGGGAATGTCTCATCCTCGGGATGATGCATGTGTGAGGCAGACTGAGCCAACTGCATGAATCAGAGGGGCACTGACGCTTGGGAAACAAAGCTCTCCTCACCATCTCCGCACAGGGAGAAATTGTTAGGAGTGCGATGTGTGGAACTGGGGCCGCTTTCAGAAGATCAGCAGCTACAGAGATCTGCTTAAGGTGCCAGACTGCAAAATAAAACAGCTGCTGCAGGGGTGGGGGAGTTTGGATGTTAAAAAAAAAAAAAAAAAGACTACTGCCTTTGAGAGTGGTCTAAATCATGCTTTCTGCTCCCAAAGGCAGACTTGATGAAGCGCAGGCAATCCCCTGACTCTTCTGTCAGCTTCAGATGAGAAGTCTTGACTTCTTTAGATAGGTTCAAACTACCTAGAGTTTGAAAGCGAATCCCTCCCACAACACCACGACATTCCAACAGCCTTGTTCACAGACGAAATCTGAATCTGCGGCTATACTGAGACAGGTCCTTCAGAGTTTCAGAGAGTCGGGCTCCTACACACTCCGCCCGGAAGACTAACTTGATTTATACTTTTTCATTTGTGCTTCCACCTTGGGTTGTATAAATCATGAGTCATGTTCTCAGAGCAATCACCGGAGTTTAGAAAGAAAAGGAGACACAGATTTGCAGTAACCATTTCCTTTCAATCTTTCATAAAAGTGATCATTGTAATAAAGATGATACATTCTAAGGCTGTCAACTCAAAGAAAGGCTTCTGTACCTCTAGTTTAGTGAGATTTGTGGAAACTGTTAAAGAAACTGGAAGAAGTTTTAATGAAAGTTTAAACTTGGAATCCTGTTTACACAAGAGTGGAACTTACAAGTTCTAGGGAAAACAGTAATTTTTAAACTATCTTCACTAGTTCCTGATTATAATTTCAAATATGCTATTCAACTCCCCCATCTTAAAGAAAAGCCAGAAATGAAGAAACATTTGCATCAAACTTAATCACAGTGAAGACTATGCAAAACACCAAGTCAATAACCTGACACACTTACACGTCTTCCTAAATCCATTCCCGCAGCCAACTTGGTTTCAAAATCTCAGACAAATTTTCTTAATTCGCTCTGTATTTTTATCACATCAGCTCCCAGAGTTACAGTGCAGATTCCCCTGCCACTAGTAGACAATCAGAGGGACTTTACCACAGTTCTAGTGTTTCATGGCCTCTGTTTGCACTCATGTTCACCCACCAGACTCCAAGCCTTAAGCAGATGAAGCATTTAGCACGCCCTGGTGGCCTAGCAGATAAAGCCACCAGACATAGTCCACGTACATCCCAAGGACTCAGGTTTGAGACCTCGGGAACAATTAAGAACAATTAAATAAAATTTAAAACACTTCTTCCTCCTTTTCTCTTCCTGCCAGCCTGTCTACTCACCTTTATTCCTGCCTGCACTTTTCCTTTAAAAAAATAAAAAATAAATTTACAAAAGATAAGCTTCCGCATGAATAGTTCCCCTCTTAAACAGAGTTTGTTCCAAATGGGTGCCACCCTCAGAAACAATAGTGTTTTGTGGCGTTTATGATCTCCAGCCCCGGGTTAACTTATCACCTAACTGAAGTAGATAACCAAGAAACAGCTCTTGATCTCCAAGAATAATGTTTTTATATAAGGAAACAAAGACCCTCAACTGCCTGGCGGGCAAAAGGAATGGCGGTCCTCTGGGCACCAGAGCACGGCTGATGCTCAGTAGAGGAACTGCATACTCTGGGGAGTGTTAAATTTCAAATGAATAAATAGGCAAAAAAAGTTTTTAAAAAGAAGGTGGTGAGTCTCTGTGTGTAAGAAACAGTGAACATGTAAACACTTGGCAAGAAAGAAAACTGTCGCAAAGAACTAGAGTAGGAGTTTAGCAAAGATACACTGGGTATACGCTGACGTGTTTGCCCATCAGAAGCACGGAAAGTGAATCCGGGAGGAAGGCTCAGCCCGCACATGTGCAGGATCCTGCGATTCTGCAGGAAGTGATGACTTCCTCTTACTCCTGCTACAGGCTCCCAGGACCGCGCCTGGCAGAAAACTGGCGCTCCCTATGTCCAGCTCAAAAAGAAGGTCTGAACTTAAGAAATGAGACGGTGCTGTCTGCTATTCAGACAAGAGCAGACTTCCTAAGGCAGGACGAACTCTTCACATGTGTGAACCGGGGACTTCATGAGCGGAAGCCCAGGTAAAAGCACAGCCACCGTAAAAGAAGCTGGCAAAGGCTGGGCAGTCTCTTCTCAAGGGAACTCCCTGGGACGTGAGAAGGCTGATCACTGAAACTGGGGAGGCTCTTCAAAGCGCTCAGGGAGCCCCTCTCCCAACAAGTCACTAGAAGCTAACACAGACCAGAGATTCTATACAGACAAATGCAAAGAAAACCTCATCAATGGAGTCAGAGCAATGAAAGATGCTGAGGGATACAAACACAAAAGAACATAATCTACTTCAAAATACCCTGCCTAGAAACGCAAATATGGGTCAAGAAAATAATCCAGCCCACTGACAGTATTCTCTGAGACGTGTATGTGATGAAGAACAGATCTGAATACTGGGTGACAAATAGTTACGCAGTTAGGATTAGAGCACGTTCGGAACGCAGCCTTGTAGCCTTACGCACTGACAAGGTCTGGTCTAAAGTCATGGAATGATCAGGAATGATCAGGAACCTTGGTTAGGAAAAAACACAAACCTAAGTAATAAGATAATTTGGTTGAGGTTTCCTCTTTTCTTAAGAATATCTACTATTTTTCTATCTCTCTTAGTCCTAAGGCTCTACTCCTTTTGATTACAAAACAAAAACAAAATACAGCCCTAGTACCCTGGGATGGAAAATTGAAGCTGTCATTCAATCTGTTAAGTCATTGCTTCTCTAAATGAACTTGGACAGATCGCCACTCCTGACAATCTGGCTTGGATCTGCTGAGTAGACAGACTCATCTTAAGGTTAAGCAGGCAGTCAACAGTCAAGTCCCTGGGCCCCAGCAAGAGGTTATACAGTCCTACCAAACCACACTCCCCAACAACACGGCTAGAGAATTTAATGTCATGGCCTGTGTCTTGCCTTGGTTCCAATTCTTCCTTTCTAGGATGTGTGACTGGTGTCCTGGAATAAATGCCAATTTCTCTTTTTTAAGGCAACAGGGATGCACGTGACGTTCCCTTGCAGGTAAACAGCCACTGCCACGAAGGACATTTGCTTCCAAGGAGGACCTTCAGGGACAGTTCTGCCTCTCCTTCTTGCGTGAGTCTTCCCTCAATAATGTTTCCCTCACAACCTCGAGCATAATTTCAGTCATCTGACTGATTTGTAATAGCTGCCTGTCTGGAGAGCGAGGCTGCACCTGTCCTTCCACCCATGGCGATGAGCCCGCACCTGGCACACGGCGACTTCTGCTGAATAAGCCAATGAGTGAACGGGCCCTCTAG
Organism: Solenodon paradoxus; assembly: GCA_004363575.1. Classification (NCBI taxonomy): domain Eukaryota; kingdom Metazoa; phylum Chordata; class Mammalia; order Eulipotyphla; family Solenodontidae; genus Solenodon; species Solenodon paradoxus. Next base: position 51,107 of record RJWH01004602.1, on the reverse strand, counting down.
CCGTCAACCGCTAAGTACGGAGCCAAGCGACGGGCTGGAAAGGTTTCATCCACAAAACACACTGCTGTCCTCTAAAGTGAAGATGAAGCCCTGCTTGTGCCACAGAACCAGAGGCAAGACAAGCATTAAAAACAGAAGAGCAAATACTCACTGGTGGAGGCTTCTTCCTCATCTCAAAAGTGCGTGTGGCACCAAAGCTGAGGGACGCGATGACGGGGCACGTCCCCAGGGAGGGCTCGTCGTCGCTGTGCCAGTCCACGCTGTCCTTCTCATCCCGGTACAGGTTGCAGAGCAAGGAGTTGAAGGTGTGGCCGGAGTTCTCTTCGATCCGGCTCTTGAGCATGGCAAGCACAGGAGGCCACTGCAGCCGACGGGTCAGCCAGTTCACAGGCGACGCAGGCGGCAGCCACACGGCAGAAGAGAAAGCACAAAATCAGCCACGTTAGAAGTGGACATGGAATAACCAAGTTACTGGCATCAGCGCACAGAAGGCAAGAATCCTTTTACCCCTTCCCATTGTTTTTATTTTGACCTGTGCAACTTGATTAAGGGGCCACAGAACTTTTTTTAACTTCCTAAAAACAGAACCTGAAGTTCCTGCTGCAGAATGGAATCACGACACGGCCTGGTCAATGTATAGACTGCCGACCACAGAGGGTTTAAACAGATCCCGCTGCCCTGCCTCCTGAGCACCAAGTCCACATACATAGCTCCTGCTGGGAGCTGACTGACTGGCCACGGACACACGAGGAAGCCAGGGCTCCTGAGCTGGATTGCACTTGGGAGCTGCACTCAGCATCACTTGTACTGGTTCTTGATGGAATTCTGTGTCCTTCCTCCAAGAAATCTCAAGTGCTTTATGGAGCTTCATTCAGGACAGTGGTTCTAAAACGTCACGTCATCAAAACTTACTGAGCTCCCCAAACAACTTGTTCATCTGGGTTAAAGCTATAACATTTGCCACATTAAAAATCAGAAGTGAAGACACGCCTTGGTGGCTGAGGTACCAAGTTGATGGCTGGGGCACACACCACATAAAAGCCCAGGGACCTGGGTTCACAACGGCTGTCAGGAAAACAACCAAAAATGAACAAATACAAACGTCCCTTCTCTTCTTGCCTTCCTGTTTGTCTCCCTTCCTCTTTAAAAACAAAAAAAAAAAACTGCAAAAAGATTTAAACTATTCGATTAACTCATTTGAAAACTAACAAACCCACTATATGTTAACATAAATATTTGTTTATGAAAAGCAAGTATATTTTCCAATAGCAAAAACTGGAGAGAAGACTGACACTACTTTGCAACTCTTTTAGATTTTACGATTTCCTAGGTCTTGTCAGTGAAGAGAGCTGATGGTCGTAGTATCTGTTTCTACACTCGATATGCTACAGTAAATTGCCAGTGTCGAAGTACATGAAGAAAACTGACTTCACGCAGACGTGCAGTTAGAAAAGGGAGGAGTCCTTACTGCTTTTCCAAGTAACTGCAGACACCCTTCTTTGATATTATACCAGAACATGACCAGCATTGGTTTATTAAAGGTTAGCAGCAATGCAGAACCCGAAACCACCACATCAACAAACTTTTCATGTTCTATTGCATTTAAATCCACTGGCCCAACTTGAACTCTGAATGGATCCTTTGATCTTGCATGAGTCTGCAACATCAGGTCTGGGTCATCAGAAAGACACGGGCTCACTGAGTGATGGAGATCTTCGAACTACAGACTCAGGTCATATTTATATGGCATCCAAAAGGCATATCCATTAACACTGCCATGGATAGCGTCTGAAAAGACTACTAGGAAGAGGTCAGGCTCAAGGTGGCAGATAAGGATTTCTTCCAGAAAGTCTAATTTTTGCTTGAAAATTCAACTGCTATCATTTGTAACAAAGCCTGTCCGTCGTCTCCCTTGAAGTGACACTCACTCCGTTCATTTATGCGAAATGTCTGCCAAAGTGCAAGTCTGAACAACCAGTTTGTCTGCCAGTTGTTCTTCCAAGTAAAAACAGTCCAGGGAGAAAGAAGACAGCTCAGCGTACAGCTTACACAGGACGACGTTTTTCCTCAAGAGCCGTCAGACTTGGGTGGGGCAGGGGTGCTCTGTGCGTGCTTTCAGCTCTCCACACGAACTATTAAAAAGACATGTAGTCAGAGACTGAGATGTAATGGAGCGAGTAATGTCCACTCCTTACTGAGGGGCGTTCGTAAATGAAACGAGCATTTGTTTCCTTCTGAAACTGGACGTGCCTGGTGGTGAAGGCTACAACGGCCACTAGCACCGTTTGGTGACAATGCTTTGATCCGTGCTAATGCAGCAGCAGTTTCATCTGCCACTATTTTTATACATCAGGATAAACTCAACACAGTGAAAATGTCATATCCTCTTAGGATATTAGAAAACTGGTTTTGATTTGCAGATTGCCAAAAGGATTTCATGGACCCCTCCCAGGGATCTACATATTATATTTTTTAAAACTGCTACTTCCTGGAACCCTTGCAAAGTCCCTGTTCATAGGCAATAAAGGACTGGGTGTCCAACAAAAGCAAGCATGTATTATTAAGCATATCCCATGGCTACTGTTAGGTCAAACTGCCAGGGAAGCCTATGTGGAAATAACTCAGCCTTGGGATTCCTAGTTCTAGATATGAGCACTACATCTAAGCAGAGGATTTTAAAAATAAACAAAAACAACAAAATTGAGATCAATCCAACAGAAATGTTCCTAAACTATGTCCAAGGGAATAAACGTCAAAGCGAAGTTCCCTAATCATGTTAGCAAGCTGCTTTCCTTACTAATTTTATGGCTTTAAGCTTATCTTCCTGGAGATAAAGATCATGCTGGAATTATACACTTAGCAAGAAAAACCAGAATATAAAGAAGGAAGGTAGCTTTTCTGCAATGTGACTGAGAAACTAATTAGCGCTTCCTGACTTGCTTAGGGACTGAACACTGTGATAACATCAAGTTTGCATTATGTTTCTAAGCGGGCATATATTTTTTTCTTGGTTATTTTTAGTGATGAAGTAAGGGGAAAAGGAGAAAAGGGGGATAATGAAGCAGAGGATTAATTTAGACTCTCCAACCAATACTCTATCTCCAGCTCCCTTAGCACTGAATGTCTAAATTAAAATTCAGTGTCATCTCACTGCTCAGTGCAGACATTCTATCCTTAAAAGACATCTGAGAAAAAGGATGAGAAAACATGAATCACAGAATTAAAGGGACCTATTCAGGGGATTCAAACGGTGTTCTTGTGGAGTCGTCATACTGGAGAGGTGCCCCTGGGATGACAGAAGGTGACAAGGTCAAGTTGGTGTGACTGCCAACTCCACACAGAGACCTCAGGTAAGATTCAGTCTCAACAAAGATGAGAAGAAACTGAATAACCTATGGTGGCGTCTTCTCCGGTGCTATGAGAGACTAAGTTTGAGAGATGATAATTTTTCAACAGTCCCCCAATCACATATGTATGCAAGTAAGAGCCTCCCCCTTTAGAAAAATCTGAAAAAGAACTATCTCTCTTGATTTTGCTGAAAATGCTATATAAATAAATGAAATCTACTAGCAATAAATACAAAGTTATGAGTCAAATTCAAACTAAAGAATTCTAACTGGACAACTTCAATATCCAACAAGGAAGCTTGCTTGAAAAAATAATGGGGCACACGGACTATGATGTGTAAAGGAACATTTAATGATATTAAAACATGTCAATGACACAGTTAAACAAACACAGTGACATGCACTTGTGACTCGGGTATTAAGTCCACACGTGGGAGGCAGTCCACTATCCGGACCTGGGTTTGCGACCTGGGTTCAGAGGAAATGACTAAATGAACAACTGAAAAAATGCTCCTTCCTCCTGTCGCTTCTTTCTTGCCTGCTGCCTGCCTGCCTGCCTGCCTTCCTCTTAAAAAACATGTAAAAATAAAAATAAAAATAAAATATGGCACACGTGAATCATTTTTTATAGAAAAATTCTCTACATCTATTTGCCTAAAATAAAGATTGGAACCAAACATTGAGTTGAAGAATTACCCAACATTTTATTATTATGCTTGTCTGCAGTTTCTAAATTTTCAATAATAAACATTATTTATATTATACGAAAAGTTTCATCGTTACAAAAATTCTTTTGAAGCATTTTAAAATGTCCTCCATGCCTAAAAGGCTGCTCCATTCAGCAGATGTAAATGTCTTATGTTTATTCTAAAGTGGTTATTGTCAATGAGGGTAATTTTGTCCCAGCAGATGTTTGGCAAAGTCTGGAGTCCTCTCTGGTTATCATGACTGGGTGGGGGGGTGCTTGGAGTGTCGAGCAGGCAGAAGCACAGACACTGCCAAACACCCTGCAATGCACAGGACAGCCCCACAGACGAGACTCATTCAGTCTGGAATGTCAGTAAAACGAAGGTCGAGAGAGCCTCGAAAAGATTAACTAGAATGAATGAGAAAGAATTTCTTCCCTGCGGTCTTTCTAGTCCCCACCTTTTCTGTTATGACTATGGAAAAAGTAAATTAATTCTGACAGACTCGTGGCCTAAATCATGTTTCCAAATCAACCTCAGATATAAAGGGTCCAACACTTCCCTGGGTCACACCTAAATGCAGCCTACAAAACCAAAGCATGCAGCTACATCCGTGCTGAAAAGGCCATGCACACACACACACACACACACACACACACACACACACACCCGCCCCACTGCCCACCATACTGTATCCCTGAACATTTTGGCACAGCAGTGCATGATTACAAATTATTAGAAGCTCTAAAATATGTCACATTTCTGTTTACCTCAATGCCTTAAGCAATTCTCCATTTCTGCAAAGTCTCTTTCAATAAAACAGCATTATTTGCCAAAGGCAAGATTCCAGGGAATGAACAGGGACTATTTCCTGGACCTGAACTCCATCCCCTGACAAGCTTAATTTATAGACTAGAATATCACTGTCTACTGTCATGGAAATGTTTGAAAACAAAAGAAGCTGTAGAAATAAACCGAAGCTAGTCTGAAAATGGCAGTCATATGAATAAGAAGTCAACAAGAAAATGACATTTTTTTCACAATTGGCAAGAGAGCCAGAGAAGTGGAATAAAACATTCTGACCTCACTGCTCAGCCTTAAGGACTTGGTGCTACAGCAAATCTATCTCAGAGTTTACACAGATGGCTAGAAGTAGACAATTTTGGGGACAGGGGAGATTAGGAAAAGAAACGGCCCATTCTCCTGAAATCCTGGGTTTATCCTCATTCCATTTCTTCTCATCCTCAGAGTTCACCTATGGGGCAAAAGTGCATCCGGGTGAGCACAGAGACTCAGCGTTTGAAACGAGAGGATTTTTGGGGGGGATGAGGAACCTTCATGCAGCTCTACAAGTTCTCTACAGTGTATAAAATCATACCGACAGCAACGTTCCAACATACGTGAGGATTTGGTTCCATAGTGATTCTTGAGTAAGTGTAAGGAAGTTCTCCGAACCACGCTGTAAGTCTTGGTTGCTGGTAAGTTATATCTAAGAAAGAAAATACGGGGCCTTTGAGATAGTTTACTGCTACTTAGGGTGCACTATGGAGTGTCAGTACTGTGCCTCACAGTCTTTGAGAAGCTGAGAGAAACACAAGGAGGAATATGCCGGGCTCTGATCCACAGTTCCGCCGCCATGGACGGCACGGGGCTGTTAAGACTAATGAAGAGTCTTTAAGACTGGAGAACAGGTAAGAACGAAAAGGAAGAAGTAAGAGAAGGCGTGCTGGCAGCAACAGCATGGGCGAAGGCTCTCAGGTGAGAACCGCTGCTACTTGTCTGTGTCAGCGACAGCATAAATGACAGTGACACAGTCACACTGTGGAACAGCAGGGCTCAAGTCACGGCGGGTCTGAAAGAGCAGGAGAGGGAATGTGAGCCATTATTAAGTAGGAATTTATGGCACCAACCTCTATGTGAGACATAAAACATACAATTCAGCCCTGTGTCCGGTGTCGTATAAGCCCTTCTGATTCCAAATGAGAAGGAAGTATCCTGACCAACCATACTGCGCAGCTGATTTAAGTAGAAGCTTTTCAAGTCAATGTGTTTAGAGAAGGATTTTTCCGCAGATCTGCTCTTTTCCCCACAACTGATGTCAACCACCACACCAATAACTATCAAAGCACTTATCACTGGCTGAAGGCTAATGCCAGGCGCTCCGCTAAGCCTGTATCATGTATTATCTCATGTATCATCACAGCAATCTTATAAGGTGGCTCTTATGACTATTAGCTCCATTTTACAGACCCAAAAACCAAGAAGCAGAGAATTACTTAACTGTAATTTGCTTAAAATTAACAATAACTTTGAATGACAAAGTCAGTAATTAAAGCCAAATTTGTCACCAGTCATGTTACAGAAACTTCTAGGAATCAGCAGAAAGCTGCCCTAGGAAAGGTGACTCCTATTCTTAAATCCGAGTCACAAAAATGAAGCCAGAATATACTGTGCCTCTATTTACAGAAAATTGAAACTCACTGGAAGTGCCAAAAAGGAAATTTTATGCTAGAGCACAGATGCCCCCCAGTGACCACTTCTGGTATAGCAGGCACTCGGTTCCCATCAGGTGATCCTTACAAGCCCAGGAAGAGTACTGATGCTAAAACTAAAGAAGAATGGACTTTTCCCGGTGAAACTAAAATGAGAATAAAAAGATGCTAAGAAGGATCATGAAAAAGCATATGCCGAATAGGATAAGAAAAACAAAGTCCTGGAACTTTCTATAAAGACAGAGGAAAACGGGCACCACTTGAACCAATAAAGGCAATGAATGAACACAAAGATAAGTATGTCAACCAGTTACTCAAACTGAAGCTCCTCAGTTCCTTGAACTCCCACCTCCATAGTCCAGCCATGTTCTCTCTGTCTCTGGGCCTTCCTTTCCCTTGCTGTTTCTTCTGCCTGAAATTCTCTTCTCTGCCCTTTTGACTGGCTAATTCCTATTCATCCTTTGGGTCTCGGTTACGTTTTGAATCTCTGTTTAAGTCTAACTGTGGTAAGAAAAGCAATGTTATTAGAAAACATTCCAAGAGGAGCTGCAGCAACTGTGCTCTCAGAGGTCTACTCACCCTTTCGGATGCCGGTCCTCTGTTTCCAAGGAACATCTTGACAAAGCTGCTCTAATACCCAGTCGGCTTCTTTTAGATCAACAAAGCCAGGATACAAACATACCCTTGATGCAGAAAGAACCATTATTAAGTAAAGAACACAGAAAAGATGGGTTAGACTCTGACCATTAGCAAAGTAAGTGAATCTGAATGCTTCTTTCATAGAAAATGAAATCATCTCATTAACTCCAATGGCAGGCAGAGCCTTGCCATCACCCAGGTCACGATGCCCCAGTGTAAAAGAAACTCCTTTCAGGTTAAAACAAATAAAAGAGGCAGTAAAGGGCAAAGGGATACAGCAGGACTTTTAAAGACAGGGGCTGAACACTGCCCCAGCACCGCTAAGCTGTGAAACATCGTGCAAGTTACTAAAGTCTCTAAGCCTTGGCTTTTCTCATCTGTAACACAAAACTGCTACCTGCCGTACAGGATCACTGTGAAGAACAAGTAATAAAACTAAAAATGCCTGGTCCTGTGCGAGCTGAACAACTGACAGTCTTCTGAGACTATGCTCAATGCAAGGAAAGCTAGCGAGCATTATGACCACATCAAAATAAACACATACAAGTGAGGGTTCTTTCTCTCATTGAATATAAGCTTCCTTCAATGATGTTCAAAATCATTTTGGCTATCACCTTTATGAACTATCTTGCTGTGCCCTCATGGAGCAGTGATTAAATCAATTGCCTCTCAAGGAGGCCACGTACTCCTGGGTTCGAGTCCCGGGTCCAGAGGGAAAGGAGTGTGAAAAACGAAGGAAATAAAAAGCTTCTGCCTCCTTCTCTCCTCCTGCCTACAGCTTTTCTGGAGGGGAGAAAAGAAAAGAAATGTGTGACGGCTCACGAGACAGTCTCTTGAATAGCCTTGGTGGTGTGAAGCGTCAATCTTTGAAGGTGCATTTGATTTTCTGAAAGCCAAAGCTCAATCGAAGCCATACATGTTAACAATGACATATGACCCAAACAATGCTACTGTTTTTGGCAGGATGGTTAAATTTGCTTTAAGGGGGGGCGCTCCAAAAAGTGCTACGACAATGGCAGCGCGCTGGACTAATTAGAGACCCTCAAGTCCAACAGGCGCTCTTTCTAAGCGATTCATTTAGATATTGTTCTGATACACTTGTTTTAAGTGTTTCATTATTTTATAGTGATGATGTATTCAGACATTAAATTGATGCTTTCAAATATTCTTAAAACAATGACTAATGTTTAATATATCCTAAGAACAGACTCTAGCTACATTAAATGTAGAAAAATGTAGTAAGAACTCATACATATACTCTATGTAACAACATATTATATATAGTAATATACATAATGAAATATGATAATACCACTCCTCGCACAGAGGTCAAAGCTAGACCCCACTCTAATATTAAGTTACTTTAGACAGCGTGAGGAAAAAGTACTCAATCTCGCTAGATCTCATTTCCTCACATGAAAAACTGGGGAAACAATAGTTACTATACCTCACAAAGAGGTTATGAAATGGTTTTGAAGTTAAAAATGCTATATTCACCTAATTCCTGTTCCCCAAGAATTTAAGGGGCAGAAGTTACCTATTCAAATTCAAGTAAGAGAATAGAGTATCTTTTTTTTTTTTTTTTACAGGAAAGTGCAGGCAGGAATGACGGCAAGTAGGGAGGCAGGCAGGCAGAGGAGGAAGAAATATTTTTTATTCAGTTAGTTGTTCACTTTGGTCATGTCATATTGTCCCTTCTCCCACCCTCCACTGTAAACCCAGGTGCTGGGGTTTTGTGTGGACCACGCTGCAGCTGCAGGCTCAACACCGGAGCAACCGGGGCAGGCAGGTAAGGAGTGTTTTAAGAAACTATAACTTAGTGGTCATTATAATCACTTTCTAGTGAGGGTCCACTTACCTAGATACACCTGTGGGTGACAGGCTGATTTCATACACACCTTCTTTGCTAAAGAAACAAAGAAACAGACTTGTTAGCATCAGACAAAAACATACTCTCCATCCAGTGAAAGTCCTCTCCTCTGGCATTCCGAGTCCTGGGGCTCATGAGAACCATCTCACGGTGAGGCCACGGCAGGTGGAAGGCCACGCCAGGTAGGCCACGCCAGGTAGAAGGCCACCTTTCTCCAGCACCAAGATGGGGCAGATGGTGTCTATCACTGATGGTACTGAGAACAGATGCCAGAGGATAAGTCACGGAGACAAAGACTGGGGTAAATTAAGTTCTATTTCTACTCCTTTGTATTTCACCCACCATTGGGGTGATAAGGTCCAGGAATCTAGTGTACAAAGGTGACCAAACAGAGCTACCCTCTGGAGACTCTGGTATAGGGATGCATTTACCAGAAAGCAAGCAAGTACATTTTCTTTCTTTTTTTATTTAGTCGTTCACACTGGCTGTTCCCCAGGGACCCAAGACTCGAACCCAGGGTTATGTACTTCTTCCTGTTTGTTTGTAGGTTGAATTGATCTTAGAAAATGTGCCAACTAACATAAATGCCATCGTGCTTTCAAAGAGGGTATATAGTGGTGGCTTTTCCACTAGTTATAATGCAATTAGTCCTTAGTAAGTTATTACAGGAGGTGACTGACCAGCAAGTCCACTTCCAGGTCTGAGCTTCAATTACTTTCAAAAATACATGTCTAATGAGGTTCTCTGATTGAATTTCTTCAAAGGCGCCCTATCAACTTTTCAACACTGCAGGCCAGGTCCCCATGAGCTAGCTGATAACTGCCCCCAACTCGCCATCCTCCGGCAGCAAGTGTTGTTGAGAATTTCCAAAATATTCCATGTTTCTAAACCCATTACAAGCTGGAATGCTCCCCACCAGCCAGTACTCCCAATCCAATCCACCCACAGGTTTACTCTAGCAGAAAATTCGAATTCCTCTTCAAAATCTCAGTCCACAACTACCTTCTGCAAACCGTTCCTGACCTTTAATCTCCGCACAGGTTAAACATCTCAGCCTCTGTGCTACCACTTGACCTTGTATGTTATCTACTGTTTCATAACACAGAGAATTACAACTTATTTATCTGACGACGTGTCTGTTTCATTTACGCACTGTGAGCTCCTGAGGCACAGAACACGGATCACTGTGCTGGCGTCCTGTGCCTGGCACTTAGCAGACGGGCCATACAAGCTTACTGACGCGAATCAGATGCGCAAAAGTACAAAACTTGCAGATGTACAGGCTGGCGAGTCCATGGTGAGAAAACAGACCCAGACCGGGTAGGTGCCTCTCAGATAACTGTGTCAGATCCTCCTCAGAAAGCAGTCACTTAGAGAGAATCATAAAAGGGGCAGTTTTCACATCACCCTCTGCCATGTGAGTTGGCAGTTCATGATCTCTGAGCTCAGTTTCTAGGTGAAAGCCTGAGCTCCTCTGAGCCAAAATGTAACCAGAGATACTGTCGTGTGTATTAATCACATTTCTAAATGAGTTGCCCTACAAAGTCTCCCAGAGTGTGAAACAATATCTTAATGTGGTATGTTTGGGGGCACATTTGGAAACTGACTTACATCAGATGTGGCTATTAAAACAATATAAATCAAGTGCAGCTAACTTTAGACAACCCAAATGAACAATTCCTAGAGCCAAGAAAGAATGCTCTGTGATTTTGCTTTTATTCATAAATGTCTAATTTTTCAGCCCAATTGTCACATCCGAATGTTGAACTGCGTTTCATGGTTGTGTTTATCACCAATGGCAGCAAAAGCACATTGGTATTTGTAACACGACCAAAGGCTTTTAGAACTGCTAGTCTGGACCTTCAATGATAATGTAATCTAGTCTTGAAATTACAGACAAGGAAGCACGCCCTGGTGGAGCAGCGGTTAGGTCAATGGCTTCTGATGGAGCAAGTCACTCCCCTGGGTTCGAGTCCCGCATGGGGGGAAGCAGCCACTGTGACCAACTAAGTAAAAGAAAATACAGATGCTTCCTCCTCCCCTCTCGTCCTGCCTGCCTGACTGATGACCTTCATTCCTGCCAGCACCTGTGAAAAAAATAATAAATCAGGAAACTAAAGTTCAGATAATAACTTACTTAAGGACTAATTACATTATAACTAGTGGAAAAGCCACAACTATACATCCTCCTTGAAAGCATGATGGCATTTATGTTAGTTTCACCATTTTTTAAGATAAATAATTCAACCTACAAACAGTCAAACAGCTTAACAGACTCCTCATGGGTAGCAACAAGTACATAATGGCATTGCTAAAATACCGTGTCAGCTCGAAATGGAGAATCAGGAAAAAAAGTCAAAGTATCCCTCATTAATTCGAAACAGAACATTTTAAACACATCAGTATAAGAAGAATAGTTACTATCATGTCTATTATTCTGGACCAATTATGTGAGTTTAATAGACTATAAGGTCATCTAGATTTCTAGCATCTTCCATAAACATTGCTTGTAAAATGGAACCTAAAGGATTCTCAAAGAGTCATGCCTCAGTGAGTGAGGAGGAATGCTCCCCTGGCTTTACCTCAGAGAGATTTTAGGTTACTGCCTACAGACATATTAATGAAATGGGTCAGAGTCCAAGTTTAATAAAGTACAGCTATCCTGCTGCATTTTCCACACCATTAGTAAATTCAGAAAGGCTTCTCAGAAGACATGGTTTAAAGATATCTGAGACAGGAATTTCCCAGCCTAAAATTAGGATGTTAACTGGGCTGTTATGTCTTCCAGGCGGAAAAACCAGGCTGAGGGAAAGATCCCTAGCTCTCCATTTCACTGTGGGCAAGGATTACAGGAAGGGAGCAAACTACTTACTCAATCACTCGTGGCTCTGGGGCTGTACGCACTACCTGAAAAGACAGACAGATCTTGTTTCTGGAATGATCCCTAATCCACAGGGAGGCTTACTTGAAGAATTACCATAACTTCTCATTTCTGTCCAGGTTTGAAATTATCCTTTTATTACAAGTTCTTACCCACCCCAAACCTTGGTTTTCACTTTCCTACAGTGACTAGTTGGCAGTGAAAGATGATATTGTCAGAATTAACACATTTTCTTAGCTGCCAGGAGCTCTGGAAAAACCTCCTGCCCAGGAGACAGGTTAAGAGAGATATGAAATAAGGTGCGTTAAGCATTATTTATGCAATCACACTACAGCAAAGATGTTTGATTTTTAGCTCTTTCCCCCGTTATTAAAAACAGTGAAGCTTCACTGCTGGTCATATTTTCACTCAGGGGGAACAATGCTAAACATGCATGCATCGTGGTAGCAGAAATTCCAGAGACATCTGCCGCACTAGCACTGAACACAGCATCACTACAGGACTGTCAGAGATAAGGCAACCAATGCAAGCCCTATTTATGGCATTACCTCTAATCTTTAGTCGTGGTATAAATTCTTACCAAAAAAAGGGAATTATATATGCCCATAAATGGGGGCAGACTACAAAGAATCCTCAGACATACTAAGGAACTGATTTCCACATTTTATTATTATTAGTCTTTTCACTCTCCTTTCAACAGTGAATTTATCCAGTCACTATTTATTTGCATGTCCACTGAGTGAATATAGCTTTTCTAAGCAAATCATGGTTACTGCTGAATGAGAAACAAGAATCTACCTGCTGGGGTTCTTTGAATACAAACTGTCTATCAGACAGATGATGCCCCTTGTTCATCCAGGTCTGACCGGGCCTCTGGTGGAGCTGGGGCTCAACCATGGAAGCTGAAGCAAGAGAGAGAACAGAGTCAAGTCAGGGGAAAGTCTGCTCTGTCATCTTCTACTGAGCAAGCACCATTAAAATCCACTTGAAGAAGATCTATACGACATTTAGGAATTAATGAGTCCAGTCTATCAAAGATCTCAACACACACATTGAATGTCTGAGAGTAGTGACTAAATATGAAGAACACAAAAGATCAATGCGTAGGTATCAACAAAACCAGAAAAAATACCAGTCACATTTTAAATAATTTCTTCACATCAACTGAAATGGGAGTCCATGAGAAACCAAAGAATATTAATAAAAGAGCATGATAGTTGTATGTGTACACACACACGCGCACGCACATAAACCCACACACGTGTGCACACGATCCCCACAGGTTCTTGCCTGGTTGAGCAATGGCCTGGCTCTTAGGAGGACCAGCCCAGGCTCCCTGCACTCGGGCTCGCCGTCTTTTGTCCTCCATGTTGACTGAAAAGACTGCTGCTATTAGCCTTTAGAAGATTTAATTCCTGATTCAAACCACACAATGGTATCTGCTTTGAACAAACAAACAAAGGCGATTTTAGTTGGAGCTGTAAGAACTTGTACTAAGGGGTGACTGCAATTGTTTCAGGCAGAAGAGATTATTCAATGCTAACCAAAGCTTCTACAGAAAATCAACCTCTGTCACCATGACATCTCCACCAAGCTGCCTACTAAGTCATTTAGGGCATTGATTGTATTGCTTACCTTCTTCAATCTGACCACGTTATTTCTGCTTCATTCGAAGGAAGTACACATTAAGAAATTCTAAAATGGGAGCTAGCATTAATATGACTCTTATTAGTCTCTAACTGCAATGCTCCTTCACATATATGGACACAGAGAAATAGGCTAAGCCTGAGTTTACAAGCACATTTCCATATTCCATGATTACTGACTACATCAAATAGGTCTAGGCCACAAGTTCTGAACTACTAAACTATGACCCATTTCTTCATGGGTCCAAGAAATCTTTTCAAAAGTATTAAGTTCATTTTAAAGCATGTTTAGCCTAATGAATCCCAGGTCTCACTAAATCAAAATCCCTTTCTGATTCAGTAGCTTATCTGAGTCCAGGAATCTAACAATTTCCCCCAGGAGATAAACTGTAATTCTGTTTACTTAATAGTTAAGGAGACAAGAGAGGTTGTCATCTGCCCCCAAAGAATTAATGGCAAAATCTAACACCAGCTCTCCAGCTCCACAATGTAAAGAAAAAGTCCTCCTTTGACATTTTCTTTCAATTGGATCTTAAAACTTTAACACTGGGGCACACACTTGTGGCCCAGGAGGCTGACAGGCTGGTATGCAGAGCACATAAGGCCCAAGCACAGAGCTCGAGACCCGGGTTCGAGACCCAAGGCTGGGATGAAAAACTAGAAATGAACAACTAGATAAAGATGTCTCTTCTTTCTCTTCCTTCCTCCCTTCGTTCCTTCCTTCAACGCTTCTTCCTCCTCTCCCGTCCCTCCCTCCTCTCTTAAAAAGAAAAAAGAAAGAAAATGCAAACAATAAAAACCTTATCACTACAACTAACTACACAGCCCACAGGGGCTATGACAGTCCCCCCACCTTCGTGCTCTTATCACAGGGGAGCAATCTCTTATTATACGCCAGGAGACAGCTGTTGAAAATACAGAGTTCAGAGCCCCATCCAGACCTACTGAGTTTGCAGAGTCCCCAGATCCAACTAACCTCACCCTCTGGCCTGGGATTCTTTACCCGGATGAAACTCGCGAGCCCTGCTGTGGTGCAGAACAAGGAGTCTGGCGCCAGCCAGTCTCTCTTGGACATCAGATTGTCACTTCCCAGATGCATGCCCGGGCACACGTGACTTCACCTTTCTGAGCCTCAGTTTCTTTCTCTGCAAACAGGGGAACCAATACCTCTCTCACGACTGAAGTTCGGAAGAAGCGATCCTCGCATTTGAAAGAGCATCGCCCTCCATAAGGGTTAACAACTGTCTATTTTAGACCCTTCTCTTCCAGGAGGCCCGAGGTGAGACCCCAGAGGTTGCCCGAGGGGCGAGGTCAGCGGCGGTCCCCACAACTCCAGCCCCAGGCTCCCAGCGGTAAGTCCTGCGGCCGCCACAGCTTAAGGAGGTCGCCGAGGACTCAAACCCGACCCCGCCACCCCCAGCTCTGCTCCGCCGCCGGCGGTCCGGGGAACTTTAAAAGTGGGGCACCGACTCCAATAACACCCAATCACAGGCCGCGGCGCAGGCACTTCCTCCCAACGAGGCGCGCCGCCGCAGCCACTTCCGGCGCCACCCGCTGGAGTCCGGGCAGCTCCGCGTCCAGCACGCCGAGAGGGCCGAGCCGCTGAAGGTGCCTGGTGGGGAAGGGGGCGACCTGGAGGGGGCCGCAGGCACTGAGAGCGCTGTGGTGACCCGTGAGGGCCCAGGATGTGGCGACTGCAGGCATGAACACGTATTCCCTAGGGCAAGGTTCCTCTGGTACTCCACCGCCCCCTCCCTAAGAAAACCGTAGACACGTCCCCACGCCAACATCTTTGAGTCTGGGCCGAAAAAGCACTTGTCCCAGCGGGGCTGGCGGAAGGTGGAGGTTTGAGAGCCAGAGGCACAGCAAAAGCATAAGAATCTTATTCTGAAAGCAACGGAGACGCTAAGGGGCTCTCTTTGTGTCCCCAGCCCGTGCATAGCTCGGTCGTAGCATTTGCTGCCAGGCTGGGACCACGCCTGACTCGCCAGTGCTCGCCGGGCTTAGGCACGTTTTGCTTGAGTGAACGGACCTGTTTCTATGTAGACGCCACCATGTGCTAGGTGTTTAATCGAGGGCAAGTGCCCTGTTCTTTGTAAAATGGGTATAGCTCCTGTTGGGAGAATCAAATGAGGATGATGTAGCTCAAGAATTTAACATGACACCAGAAACACAGTAGAAACTCGAGTATGTTTCCATTTGACTTGAAAAAACATCTTCCAAGTGTATCTTACAGTGCGAATTAACTATTTTGTGTAAGTTATTCTTTAGGATTTACTAAAATGGTCACTGGAAGTTTGTAGTTGTTGTTTCAAATAAGCATATGCACATAGCATATGTACTGCTTACCAGCAGGAAGCTCAGTGTACCCCATTAATGGAGCTATATTGTTGCTACTATTAAATCTAATTTTCACAGCATCCACTATTCTTTGTTATATTTTGTGACAGTGAAGGAAAAATTATCCTAATTGAAAGAAGAGAAAAGTGGTAAGGCCAAACTAGAATTTTAATCCTTTTTTTCCTTTAACTAGTTATTTGTCAGTATCTCTTCCTGGCACAAGAACCTTGGCTATACTTTTCCAAGGATGTCATTTCTTTTCAGCGATTATAGTTTTGGAACAGGAGCCGAGAGGTCTGAATTGAGGAGACCCCCCCAAGAAGAGTGATTAACACTTTTTAAGCCTACAAGTAAAATGCTTCTCAAATACCAATCCAGGGCCTGCTTGCATCCAAACGAATTGCATTTTTAACAGAATCACCTGGATTTTTACCAACTTCTCAAGGTGATTCTGATGCACTGCAAGTTTGAAAAATGTTAGGACACCACAGGGTGACAAATAATTGTCTGAGACTAAGAGGTTTTCCAGGACACCAGACTTTTCAAGTGCTAAAGGCAGGGCAGACCTGGACTAACCCAGATGGATAGTCACCCTAGATACCGATAAGTACATAATATTAAGACTGACTGGCCTTGGCACTCTTGATTTATCCCCATTCCTGGTGGCAGTATTTGTGTTTTAATCGAGAGCGTGGTAGAGACCAAAGGAGAATGAAGATGATATTCATGCCAGTTATTAATTAGCCCATTGGTTTTCAACTTCAAACCCATCCTTCAATGTGCTGCTCTTCAACACTGGAACGTTTGTCCCTGCTGTTTGGCCGGGTATCAAGCTTCATCAGTAGAGGGTGGAGGGGTCAAAGAAAAGAAAGAGATGCTTCTTCCTGATTCCAGTGTGCTCCTCTCTACTGACTTGCAATGCACAGGTGACCAGGATGCCTGTGTCACTTCTCTCTGAGCTGAAGTGCGATTCAATTTGTAATTATAATCACAAATACCTGTAGTTAAGGCATCGATTGAGAAGGAATGGCATCTGAAAACTTGAAATAGCAACATCTGCTCGGACCAAATAAATCTGACCATCCTGAATATCCAAGTCACCCTGAGCCTCCCTTGGCAGTGGAAGTAGCTTGCCCCGCTGCGTTTGAGATGACTTATCTCTTGCTTGAAAACCTGTGAAGTCCTCACCTGGAGCAGATGCCTTGAACAATTCAGCACAACTCTGCACTTCCCGATGGGCAGCAGTGCTCCCAGGTCTGTGTGTGCCTTTGTGTTTTGCCTAGAGGCTTTGGCTTCTCAGAATTTTTCCTTATCCCCATGTATCTAATACCTATATAGTTAATCACTCTGTATTTTTTTCCTGTTTCACTCACACCAGCACTGATTGGTTCTAATCCCTACAATTGTTAACTATTTAAATACAGAATTACACTCTTTATTTTGGCCTTGAATATAGTGAATGTAGCCAATTTTTTTTTTTTTTTTTTTTTTGGAGAAAGGAAGCAGGCAGGCAGAGAGGAGAAAGTGGTTTTTAATTTAATTATCCCTTTTGGTTGTTCCCCCACGTCCCCCATAGGCGCAGACTTAACACCTGTGTTACCAGGACGCACCAAGCCAGACTACTTTTAACCCTACTTTTATATTCTTTGAAAACTTTCAGACTCATAGATTAGAAAATTTGTACAAGTCACTACTGCACTTCATGCCCTAGCCTACTTGATAAAATGTTTTTGAAAAGAAAGTGAAGCTTTCTTGCAGACACAGCAATTCCAGGCATTCTGACCTTGGCAGACAACGCCATGGAGCCCTCAGTGACCTTCTGTGCTCTGGAGTGAAAATCACTGCCCAAGTTCTCAGGAGAAAATGACCCGGAGCATATTCGGAAGCCAAGGGGTCTGTCACCCACCCAAATCTGGTCCTGATACCTACTTCACCATACATGAACGGACCAGTCAGATGGCCAAACAAGAATTTCTTTGTTCTCCTCTGGTCCCTAGCCTTTCAAATTCCCACTCCCATCCCCAATTTGGGAGGCAGAGCCGAGATTTTAACTCTCTTTTGTCTTTGCCTATTGACAAAGCTTTTTCTTTCCTCAAAACCCAGGGCTACTGGACTTCTTGGAGTTTATATGGGCTATTACCTGTCGTACATGAGCCCACTGCTTGGTAACATTGCTATGTAGGTTCTGTTTCCTAACTGTTGCAGGGTGATTGTGACAATGGGTTAGGAGACAACCACTTCATCCACAGTTCCTGACTCACAGCTGCCTTAGAATTTCTGAAGCGTTGAGAGTGAAGGAGGCTGGCGGGACAGGAACTCAGACTCCGCAGCATGTTTGCATGGAGGGTTTCCAGTCTCTGCCAACCTGGAACAACAGTGAGGAGAGCGCATGTTTCCCAGACTCCAGACAGGAGCGCCTGCCCTGTCCAGACAGGAGCGCTCAGCAGATCTTCCAGTGAACCAGCGAGAACTGTGTGAGGCACAAATAAAGAACAGTATACTCAGAGGTGCAATTATGGAGACTAGACAAAAAAACCCAGGGGCCGAAGAGGTCACTGGATGTTAGCGTAGGGTGATGTCAAGGGTTTAAAATCTGGAGCATCACTGCAAAGATATTCTGATAGTTATGGTTCCCTTAAAAATAGTAGGCAACATTTATACATCCTTATTTCTGAACAAGAGAAGATAATAACTTGGGTTCACATTTCTTGAGAGCTTGCATTCCAAGTGCTGCTCTAATCACTTAGATGTGTACACAGCTCTAATTTTCCAAACAACCTCACAATGTAGGTGTTACAACTATTTGTTCCATTTTACAAAGGAGAAAACCAGAACCATAATCCCACACAATGCCATCATGTCTCCTCTCTGCAAATATATGGCGGAATGAAAGCCAAATTGAGAAAGATAGGACTATTCCTAGAGTAATATATGGCACAGGACCTCCTAGCTAGTTTCTTTCAGTGACTTTAAGAGTAAAGGGATGGTAGCAATATAACCCAGGAGACTCTGGGTCATAAATCATTCCTGATGGCTTTTGCTAGATGACTTAGCAGATTCCTTGTTGGCGTTACTGCATTTTCAGAGCTGTGTGAAATACATCATTTCAACTGTGACGTCAAATAAATCTTTATTCAAATCTCTACCTGACTACATCCTCGGTAGGTAATGCAAGACAAGCTAAGCCCTCCCAGACTTAATCTTCCTCATCTGTTGGATTGTATTAAGAGGTACTCATACATTCATTGACTTAAACTGATTTTTTCACTCAAAATCAATACTGACTGTAGCTTGCACTGTGCTATTGCTGTGGACAAAGCAGAGATCAAGACAGAATTGGTTCCTATTCTCATGGAGGTTAGAGTCTACCACGGGAAGAAGACATTTAAAAGTGAGTTTCCATATTTGATATGACTGTTATTAGAGATGTAACTTAGTACAATAAGGTGATTGGCTGCTGAGTCCCAGGTTGGCCTGAAGTTCTGATTGGATTAGATTCAGATGATGGATCAGTAGCTGGTTGGCTGGTCTTGACTTAGCCTTGGCTCCATGTGGTGTCTCGTCTTTAAGCTCACCAGGCATGTTCCAATAGTGGTGGACAGGGTGGGGAGGAGTGCACACAAAATACCTTAAGGTCTACGCTTACAAGTGGAGAAAATCACTTCATTTATTGGCCAAAGTAAACTAGCCTAGGTTCAAGAAACGGAAGATGCATAAAGCTTCCATTTCTAGGAAGTGGAAGGTTGGAGATCCTGAAGGTTGTCTGCTACCGAAACACCTACAAAGAGAAAATTCCCTTTACAATAGATGGATTCACCTGTGCAAGAAATTTCCTTGGAGACCAGGAATAATGTTGGAAACATTCAGAGGGAAGAGGAAGCTGGGACTCGATGCCTGGATATTCTTGAGGGAGATGGTGGATGACTTGGGACAGGCTAGGAGACAAAGCTCATGTAAGGGACATTATAGCAAGGAACTTCTGCATGAAACGGGGACCCAGGAAACTGGAACTCAGAGAAACAGTGAACTGAGGCTGGGGGTAGGAGACAGGAAAGAAGACAGAAGAGGCAAATAGCAAGAACAGTCTTGATTTTAACTCAGTGTAAAAGGGGAAGTCTCCCCTGAGAATTCTTGGCCACTAGCCCAACTTTACATACATTTAGGGGCTTACTTAATACCTCCCCTTTCCAAAAAACCCCAAGAGCAAGAGCCGTAAGTCCAAACTAATTGACAAATTGATCAAGTTAAGGCAGATCAAAACCTACAGTGCACTCATGTGTGATACAAACAAATCTTCCCAAGAAGAAATTGCACTCAAGAAGCCAGTCCTTCTTGACTGGCAAGGAACACCAAATATAGTCATCTTCAAAGCGGCCACATCATCTACTAAAAAAAGCCACACTGACAATGAATTCTGAACAAATAGGCCCAGAAATCAGTGAAATGGCCACATACTTTACTTAGCTACCATCAATCCTGCCTTTAAGTGTAACACTAACAAAGAAAAATAATAGTGCCAGTTAAATTATGACATACTCCAGAAGGCCTGAGAGGAGCAAAGAAATGAATAGCATGTGGTAAATTATTTTAATCAAACACAAAATTTAAAAAAGCATATAAACAAGGGAAGAGTTGATCAAAATTAAAAATGACCTGGACAATCAGAAGATACTGACCTGGTAGGGGCAAGATTCAGATCCTCCCCACAGAGCAATTAGGAGTTCACCTATTCTCCAGAAAGAAACACTTAGGAAAAGCAGGTGCAGAGGCTGTAGAGATGCAAAAGCTTTTGTGATGACAAAGGGTAGTTGAAAACATCAGGGTTCAGAGCTAAAGAGCAGATTCAAGATTTGGGGCATGGCAGAGAGGGTGGCAGGAAGGCACGGGTTGCCTGAAAAGCTGCTCTAAAAATAGCAAAGAGCCTGCCCAGCAGGACCAGGACACAGAGGCAGGGGTGACTGTCTTGGTGCAGAGCAGCAAGAGAACCAGCACCCAGGAGTCTGAGACGGAGGTGGCACAGTGAAATTACACTGGGCACCACCATAACCAGAAGGCAGCTAGGTAAATTCCCCATCTCCACCCACCACCATTTTGTGCCCAGAACTTAGGATCTGCCCAACAGATACCCCACTCACCAGATAGCCTGTCCACTGGCTAACCTGCCTCCAGGATTAAAAGAAAGTAGTCTCCCAGAAGTCAATGCTACCTACTAGCACCACCCTGTGGGTGGAGGTGGAACTGCAGTGGATTGCCAATCGTGGGCCAACGAGGTGACCACCCTACACAAATTCATCACTGAAGGGAAACAAAACCCACAGAAAAAAATAAACAGAATGCCAAACAGAGCAGAGAAACAGAAATACATGTGAAATTATGGATCAAATCAAAACCCAGGGGGAAAATCTGAATACAGCAGACTATGCAAAGTACCTGAGGATGAATTTAGGGTAACAGAGATTAACAGACTCATGGAAATCCAGAAAACAATAGAGGAAGTGAAAGAGAACAATAAAAAAGAGAAGAAATGATGCAAGATATTGAAGAAATGAAGAATTCGATAGCTGAACTAAAGAGGAACTTTAGTTCCTCCTGAGAGGAACTCAAGGATAGGCTGGATGAAGCCTCTGATAGAATCAGCGAGTTAGAAGACAGAGCAGAGGAATTCACTCAGGCAAACCAGCAAAGAGATGAAAGAGTGCAAAGAAATGAAGACAGCATTTGAGACCTCTGGGATAACAGCAAAAGGAACAAGATCAGCATCACAGGGGCCCCAGAAGGAGAAGAGAGAGAAAAGGAGGAAGAGACTGTGTTTGAAGAAATAATACATGGGAGTTTCCCAAACCTGAAGAATGAAGCAAGCCTCCAGACCCAGGAAGCTCAAAGAGTTCCTAATAAAAGAATTCAAACAGAACTACACCTAGACACACCATTATGAAAATATCAAAAATACAAGATGAAGAAAGAATCTTAGGCGCATGCAGAGAAAAACAAGTTACATAACAAAGGAGTACCCATAAGATTGTTGGTGGGTTTCTCAACAGGAACTCTACAGGTCAGGAGGGAATGTCATGATAGTGCAGGAAGAAAAGGATTTTCAACCTAGGATACATACCCAGTGAGATTATCACTCAGAACTGAAGGAATAATAAAAAGATTTTCCAATAAGCAAAAGTTAAAGGAATTCAACACCACAAAACCAGCTAAGCAAAAAGATAAGTAAATAAAGGATGCTCTATAACGCGTGTAAAAAAAAAAAAAAAAAAAAAAA